>AXCO02003094.1:0-30012 GCA_000473525.2 Anopheles melas | reverse complement strand
TTTGTCTGTCTTAAGGAAAAAGTTAGCGATCTAGATCGGTTGCAAACAAAAGGGCTGATTGTTTGTTGTTGTATTTTCCTTCTTATGCTGGGTTGGTGACTGTTCAATCCGAAGCATACTGCCGTTGTCAACATAACTTTCTGGTTTATGTTTTCAGCTAGCAGTTTTTGCATAACTCATGCTCCACTAACCTCACGAAGCTAAGTTTGCTGTGGGATGGCAGGTACGATGGCACCTTGGGTTAAGTTACTTATTTTCCCAGGGACAGGAAAAACGCCACCTCGGAGAAGGGTTTAATGGAAGAAATATGACCGATTAAGCGTTCTATTGATTTTCTTTCCATTGGTTCCGTTGCCCTTGCTTTTAAACAGAGATAGCTATGTCGAACTTGCAAAAAAATTACCAAGCCCAGCGGAACAGTAAGAAAAAGTGTAACGGTCAGCAAAAATAAATAAAAAAGCGTCTTTAAGGAGTCATTACTGTATTATAAATATCGTTACAGCAGTCCTTTGGAAGAAAATTGCATCCTCATCCCCAATCCTCCTCTTTTTTTGGGCGTGTATTAATATCGCTTTCTGGTTTCAATTCTGCTAATGGGTTTAAAGATTTAGAATTACTGAATAAAAGATTAATTGTAGCAAGAAAAGCATTAAATTTCGACTAATGCAAAAAAAAACTCCTACTTTCCTGCTCAGCGGTTCACCATACAGTGAAAAGAATCCTCGTAAGTTTATGATTAAATTTAGTATATTTTAGTCGATACAGGTTGGAGTTCCAAATTAAAAATGAGAAGAAGAATTAATAAGTTTTGGTTTTGTCATTTGCTGAAATCTTCAACTCTGAAGCCTGATTTGTCTGCTGAGATCTGTTTGAAATTGAATAAGTTTATAGTATATTTATACACTTTCAGTCCAAGCCAGTGTACTATTAAAACATAAATATTTTGTAATAGTTCTAAAAAAGAGAATGGAGCCCTGAAAACAAAACCGATTGGTAAGCAAAGGAAAATTCATAATTTGTCTACCATGACACCCCGGTCGCCTTTATCATCACAAACTCAACCCAATACAACCAGCCTGTCCACATTCTCCGTTCCCCTCTCTCCCCTCACCCCACTCAAAGCGATCTGACACGAGATCCGAACCGAGGGAAAATAAATTGAGCACCGTGGATGCCGGATGCGGATGCTGATTTATTTTGCGTTCGTGACATTATGCCCGCCGGAAGTACAACAAAAGAGTGATTCGCGCAATTTTGACCGGTACCGGCGAGTATCGCGAAACGTGAGATGGGATGGCCACCAACCACCCGTGAAGGTCGCCTCCTACCTTTGCCTACAATAACCCTTGGACATCGAAGGGTCACCGTGCTGCAAGAGAAGGTGCTTGCCGGGTTTCACTTCTGCCAATCTCGTCACCCACGGGTCGCGCGGCATGGTCGAGACGGCATGCTTGGGCACGTTATGGCACAAATTTATTCCCCGAACGTAGGCACTCTGCAATTCTAATGTTTTAAGCCATTAATGGGTCGGTCGTGCTTGTTGCCGGGGCCGGGGAATCCTGATCCGGAAAATGAATGGTGGCGAATATTTTCTGCGAATCGCCATCCGTCTTCGGGCGCGGTACGGTGTCGGGCGTCACGGTGTGTTCGAATTCATTAAAACTTGTCTCGATGTGCAACGGTTTAGTTTGAGAAATGGTTTGCTCTCTTTTTCAACGGTGAATTGTGAATTGCTGATGAGTGAGCTTTGCAATGTATATTTTTCTAAATGTGTCTAGCGAAACTGTTTCGTTTGCCTCTTAGTGGTGAGAGATTCGTGTTAATGAGCAAATGTTTCGTTTTAAGTTAGAAATATTATACTTAAGTACCGGCGTGTTGTTACAATCGTGTCAATTAGCAATGATGGAATAGAAAACAACGCAAAGCAAATTGGTTGCAATCAGTTCATGTAAAGGCAGATAATTGATTAATTGACTAATTAACGTTAATTACGCTACGAATTGGATGTAAATATTGATCAGGCATAAATATCCAACACACAATAATGTTGAATAATTACGGCATATGCTGGAGCTTCGTACAACTGACATAACGGCGTGCCAATGTTGATACCATCTACGCAAGAAAGAAACATAAAATCGTTTCAGTGTGTCGCGATACCTTTCAATTTAGTTTGGAAGCCATGTTTTAGAATTGTTATGAATATCGTTGGAGAATTGGTTTCCGTTTCCCACAATGAGACTACAATGCTTCACAGACAGACAATAGATAATCCCATTCCAACAAAGAGATCCTAAGCCTCGCAGATGATCTTAAACACGCAAACAAAAGACCATATGGATGCTTGCAGACGAATTCCAAAACTCCCCACAAATGCGCTTATTCTATCATTCTCATTGGTAGCGCCGCTTTGTTTGCTCTGACAAACGGAAATAGCACCAGCGTGTATTTAACCTACCTTTAACTTAATCGTCAAGCGTGAAGAATTCGTCGCGCAGTTTTTTTTAACCCACTGGAAGCAGGCAGCGGAGCTTCTATTTTCATTTTGCTAACCGATTTGGGTTAAAACATGCTCCAATGTTCTCCAATGTCAATGTGTTACGGAACGACAAACGCCTGCTTGCCTGCCTGCCGACAAACGCCTGCTAGAATGCTGGTTTCAAAAACGATGATAAAAGAAAATAGCACCAACAAAATGGCGCCACCTGACAACTCGTCAGGGCAGGGGTGCTGCTTCCTGCTTCACCCTCATCATCGGGGCTCGCTCTGTCGTTCCGTAATAGACGATACGGTAGAACGCAAGAAACAGCGCTGAGCGCTTCGGTGTAGAAGACAGCCGTTTAGGCATTTATGTCACGGATAAGCCTCTATTGCCGAACAAGGAACATCAATCTAGCGCGTGGTGCCAGAAAGCTCGTGCGTTCACAATGCCGTCCGTACCGTGGGCCCCCCTCAGCCCGATTTCTTCCGCCCCGTTACGGTGGTTCAAAGGCAAGACAACATAAAAATGAAAATCCTAAAGCCTACAACAACGCCAGCCAGGCTCGAGAGCGCTCTGGTCTCTATTCAAGTTGTGTGCATTTATGATGATTCCTCATATCTGGAACACTAACCTGGAAATCGCTTCCTGTCGCTCGATCGGAACCGCTCCCCAGAACCTACCCCGAACCAGCTCTCGCCGTAGCCTATTTCTCTCCCCCCGGGGGAGTGAAGAGTGTCGGCTAGACCCTTTTTGTACTATCGAATAGCAAACGACTGCGGGGAGGATGGCTAGAATGGTTTCACTCAGTTGTGTCTATCGGCATCGGCGTCGGTAGCCGTTTGGGACATCAGGAGCACGACTGCTGGCGGACACCGTAACAACACCAACAACAACAAAAGAAACCCCTCCCTTCCCAGACGGGAGACGGTCCCGACAATAAGGAGCCGCTTCCAAGAAAGATGCGAAATGAAGCCGTTCTTAACTGATTGCCCGGTGGTCCTCGCCCTAACCTCGGACAAGCGTCGCACGGTGCGGGCCAGCCACCGGGAGCTCAATGGCAGGTTTATGATGCTTGTATGAATAAAGATTCTGCTCTCGTTTGAAGCACAATAAAAGTCATTATTATCTGTATTCATATCGTTCTCGAGAGACCGACCTGTCACGGGCCCCGACATGAGCCCAGCGGAGAGGAGGATCTATCAGCTCAATCGTTTTCAGTTTTCGGGAAGTCGACTGTTTGTGGTTCGGTTTCCTCTCCGTCCGGAACCGCTCGACCGACTGGACAAGCATCCGAGACGAACTTCTTGGCTGGGGCGAGCCTCTGCTGCTGCCATTGTGCAGTCCTTCTGCAACCGAACGAGACACCATTAACTCGGTGGCGATATCTTCTGTGCGATAGGGTGTCGGGAGAAATAAACCGACAGGAGAAGAAGTTTCAACCAATGGGGAGAGAAAAAAAGAAGTAAAAGACGTAGTGCAACTTTTGAACGGCCCTTTTCCTGTTCCTGCCAACCTCTTTTTTTCTGCTAACGATCCGAACGGATGCCTCTTAGCCACAGCAGGTCGTTTTCCTTACGTAGCGGTTAATGTTTTGTGAAAGAGAGGTGCACACTTCTGAGGGCAGTGGTGAGAGAGAATCGATTCGCTTCGAACAATGCACTTATAGAGCCGTATCTTTCAACGATTTGTGCATCTGTTTAGGCATTTCTCGAGTCGAAAGCGTTGTACAAAATCAACACAAACACACTGACACACACCAGTCTGCCAATTGATAGACTTCGATCCGGAAAGCACTGTGCACGATTTATCGCCAAATGGCTGTTCGTTCAGGCGGGCTGACAGCAACAACAACAAACATGACCCGGATTGTGCTTTAAACAGCTCGCAGCCACTGCACCACCGTTGGATAGGAGAAACAAAACAAACAACTGATTTGCATGTTGGCTAGCTTTCCGCTCGACGAATGGGAACGCTGGTGCCCGGCATCAGCTTCTTCACTCCTTGCCAAAGCTGACGACGTGTGAGTTGACACAGCTCGCCGCTCCACAGCGTCTTCGTTGACTAGAAACATACATCGTGCTTATGGAAGGGAAACCATACACAACGACCAAAGGCATGTTCAAGCTGTGGTTCTAGTGAAGATGTTGTTCGATTTGTTCGAAGCAAACGCTGACGGCTTTCAGTAACACATCGTGCACAGACGGATCAAATCCGCTTCAAAACCTCTATCACAGTCCGATGTGTCCGCATCCAGCCCCGGAGGCTCGGAGTGAATTTAATCTGGTCCAACTAAATAGATAATGCAGAACGTTTCGATTGAACAAAATCCGATCTGTTCCGGACTGGGCACATACGGTGTTCAGTATCAGCGCCGGCTGGTATGCCTTAGAGCAGGCCGCCGGAATAGTACCTAGGCGGGAATCACTTCCTAGGAGGTTCAAAGTTTACCCCTTCCCTCTGAGGGACTGTCTCTGCCATTTCCCCAGCGATGAGTGTTTCGCTTTTCCCAGTTGGGTTGGTCAAGATTCAATGTAGCCCTCCAGGGGGAAAGAACTTGTTGTCGACGCTTCGAGCTGGCACACCGCAAACAGCTCCGAGAGCCGAGTACGCCGCCGGGATGGGTGAGGTACTAGAATGCTAAACCACACCGTCTTCAAGCGGACTTCTTCAACTCCATTACCGTTTCAATTAAAGTTTATGGTACGACTTACGGCTATCTTCAACAGTTGGTCCCGGTCTGGATGCTTTCCAGCGTTGAGCGAACAGAAAGTTGTCTCATTTTATAATTGCACGTTTTGTTCCGGCATTGATGGACAACAGTATGCGGGATATATGAGCCGTCGTCTTCCAAAGCGTGTGTGTGAGAAGGAATGGTAACATTATCGGGTGGGATATTCGCTATATTAAATCCTGGTAAAGTTATTTTTTTATTATTCGTTAATTTTTTTGTTTTGCTGTGGCCCTTTAATGCCTGTATGGCTTGTTTGTTGTTAAACGACACCCTGATTTAATTGCATATGACTCTCCAAGGACTTTACATTCTACATTGTGTGGTGCTTATAAGACCTAAAAAACTCATACGCACCCGTTGGAGTGGTACTCCAGCGGAACCAAGAAACATAAACAGAACAAATGAACATTGGGGCCCTTCACGATTCTATTCAGCTTTTTGTATGGAGTTTGACAGTTGGAAGCTGAAATCATGTAAACACTCCATACCAAACCACACAAAAAACTAGCCTACAATTTTCAGTCTAGATTATTCTAGCCTCAAAGCTAGAATTAGATTCGAGTCCACCTGCTCTAAAAAATGGCAAAATAAGGTGGTGTTTACATTTATCCCAAGGTGCATTAAAGAGATCTGGTGATGGAATCTAGAATCAAAGTGTATGTAGTCCAGGTGGTCTCATAGCATGTTTTTATAACCAAATTTTAACATCACTTTTTGACATAACGGGTGAAAACTTTTATTCAAACAAGCTTTCTGAAGGCTTGACGAATACTCAAAACACTCTTAAAATCTTCATTCAGAATCAGAAGCGATATAAATCAGCCTTGTAATTCATACACCCTGGGATAATCCCACCTGTATATTATACTCACATAGATAGCTGCTCAAAAACTGCTATACAATGCAAACAGCTGACAGGCTGAAATTTCAGCCTACGAACTTACAACGGAAAGGACCCCATTAATCGTATTCCGAGGGATCCTAGCTTAAAGTGGTAAACTGTCTCAACATTTTCTCGAATTTCTCCGTGAACAAACCAACAAAGTTTATCTTGCCTCCTGCTCGAAACATTGGCATTAATTTTCTTTTGATCCCTCAAGTTGCTCAAGGCGTGCGTTCATATTTAACTACATATAACCACAGACCGCGAGCGTGGTATGTACCTGTGGCTTGGTGCACGGTGGAGACGCCGAGTAACCCAGCAACTCGGGTGAAGAAAAATCATTTAAATCCCAACAAACCCGGCCCTGTCTAGACATCAAGTCAATCAAAGGAAATTTGTTTCAAGAGATCTGCCAACTGAACCGTATGTGTTCGTGTGCCCGCTCATGCTTGTGAGTGGGCCGAGCTATCGAAATCCAAAAACTTGCTCGCAACATTTCTGGCTAGCGACTCGTGAGCACGCACGTGTACATTTGACACGGGGAAAAGTCTAGGCAGCAAGCTATCAAACGTCGGAATACGTACTGAGCAATTCGAACATCTTTTCCTTTTTACCCGCACATTCGCATTGATCCGCATATTGGACAAGGCTTGGCTCCTTACCGACGAGACCGCATCGACTCCCTTGCCCTCATCGGCAGTAAAACTGCAAAATGAAACCCATTAGCTAAAGGGGATCCGCTACGGGTGTTGTGCGATGGGCGCCGTACAGTCTTGCAACTGTTTGCCTACGTGTCGCTGTGGCAGCAGCAGCAGCAGCAGCAGCAGCATCATCATTATCATTCGCATCATGATCCTTCCACGTCATCAGCAAAACCCTCTAACCGCGTGTGTCGTGTTGCCGGTGGAAGCATTATTGCGCCATTACGGTTATCGTCGGCTTTACGAAACGCGTCCCTGAGCTTCCTACTCGATTTCTTCTCACCTCTGTCCCGTAACCCTATCCATAGGTTGGATTTTCTTATCCTTCCGCTCCGAGCTGTCGGGTTTAGCCGGATAGGCCGCAGCAAACGCTCGAGTAAAAAGGTAAACTCAATTTTTCAAACCTTATCCGGCTCGTTTAAGGGGATGGAATATAAATATGGAATGTTTTTTTAATTACATTTATAATCAACATACGCATCACCATCATCATCATAATCATCATCATCATGGTCCTTACCTTGCGCACAGTGGGGTAAACGGGACGGGACGGTGAGTAGCATGGTTTTAGCCTAATACTACCATTAGTGGTACAGCAAGCGTACATGCGTTATCCCTTGAGCTGTACGAGTCGGCAACGCATCGTGAGATAAGGTAAAGCTAATCAAAAAACGTCAATCTTATAATACACGATACACGCTGCTGCCAAACCGAGACAGGGTTGTTTAAGAAGTAATTACGTTTTGATTAAACGCATGCTAGCGGGAAAACAGGGCTTGCGTAAAGCCGTACCAGCCCACAAGCGTGTGGGGAAACGGTTACAAAGAAATCAATTTCTCACCACAGTGCACAGGCTTTCAGGGAAAAAGTTCTTTCCAGCGAATGGTCGTTAGAGCAAATCAATTTTGGGAATTTTTGCCAAATTTCCCAACCATCCGAAATTATGGCAAATGGAAATTCTTCTTAAAATGTTCAATTACTGACAATTACTCTTTCGAAACGCAGGGATTGGATTTTTTTTAAGAAGAACGTTATCCTTTTTTTAATTTACCCTCTGAAGTCAACACCGTGATAGATTTCATCGATTCGATTTCCATTCGCTTGAAAGAGAGAGAGAGAGAGAGAGCGAGAGAGAGAGCGAGAGAGAGAGAGATAGAGAGAGATAAAAAGTGCAAAATGCAATTAAACGAATACACAAGCGAACTTAACTCCCGTACACAAACAATTGCATCTCGAACGAGCTAACATATCAAACGCACCAGAACATCAAAGGGATCGCGTGCGGGTAATGTTAGCGCGATTCGTCACTTTTATGTTACTTGTCAAAAGAAGCACACTGATAGAACCGTGTTGATTTTAGCCTTAATTTAAACTGCATGCCGGTTACGAGTATTTAATCACACTGTTGGCACATTTTTTCTAAGGGGTTGGATGCTCTTACTATTAAAGGAATTCATTTCTTTACACGCACTCGGACGTCTGTTTGAAACGTTAGATATTTTATTTACCCACTACACTAAACCCATTAACACTCAACGCTTTCACGCATTATCTTTTGTTAATCTATTGCTGCCGTTCGCCAAATTAATAATCCAATTTTGGGGCGCTCGTTCTATGAATTGGTCGTTATTGGGGTTGTTTTTATTGATGCTGCCTGCACAGGCTGCGCTCTAACCATCTGTTTCCATACACCATTCAACACACACCCACTCACACATACATACATAGCACTCGGAAGTCCCACACATCCTGCAGGATGGAGAATACGTTTCGATTCCGCCCTGGATCCGTTTGCGGTTTTTTGGCGTAGCTGGAACGCACCGAGCGCCCGCGGGCCTGCACACAATCAAACACAGCACCGGAAGCGAACCACTGGAGTACCTTTTTCGCGGCCAGCACTACTAACAACCACCAGGGACCACCATGCTACAGGCTGCGCATGTATGTGTGTGTGTCCTGCTGCTGCTGTTGTTGTTGTGGTGAATAGACCCAATTTTGTTTACCACAAAACTCGGTGCCTCGCTTCCGGAAAAAAAGGGATGGTTGATGAAAATTCACTTTTGTTTTATTTTCTTTTTGCACCCAGGGTTCGGGGCCGGCTGTGGCCCCTGCGGGTCAAGCCGAGCAAACAGAGAGGGGATCTGCACGGCTGGCAAGACGCTGGCGGAATTCCTTCTGCTTCATTTATTTTTAGCACACAGTGCAATATTCACGCGACGCTGCGCGGTTGGCGGATGTGATCGTGGCTGAAGTTGCTGAGCGCACAGCTACAGCATTCCGTGTTTTTGCTGTTGCTGTTGTTGTGTTATATGTTTTGTTTTTGCAAAACACGCACGCACGCACGCACGGAAGCATGAACATGCTCATAGGGAGCATGCTTGAAAAATGCTCAAACATCACATACACTCAAGGGGGACAGGCAACAACTTTTACTTTTCGCGTTTGCACTTTATCCCATTGGCACACTCGAATGTAGCGACAGATGGCTGCAGTACAGCATATTTCTTGACTCTTGACTCGTTATTATTTTTCAAACAATCGCACTCCCCTCCCCACTTCCACTTTGTTAATCTTTCCACCGAGCACCACAAAACCACTGCCCTATCCTTGACAGTGATGTTTTCGTGTGCTATTTGCTATTTTTCTTCCAACTTACGCGTTCGAAAATATGCACCAGACAGTAGTATCAGCCCATGATCAGCGTACGCGTACGATCATCTCGTGACCACTCGCCGAAAGGCTCACTGTCACTCACACTCACACACACACACACGCTTCGTCTAACCGAATCCACCGAATGTACCGCGAACGTCCGCGAAATCGCGTAGCCGTCTTCGAGCCGAACCGTCGCACGTTCACAGCATGACTGACGCCGGGTCGAGATTCCTTCGCTGGCAGAGCGATGCTCAAATCACAGCAACATTGCAATCTCCGTTACCATGCGTTACCTGCCATGCACACGGAGCACCAGCCAGCCAGCCAGCAGCATTGTGGGAGCGCAACATTCCTGTCGCTCTTGGTGGAGGAAAATCGGGGTTTTTCCTTTTACGTGCCTCTCGCGCTCTCTGTTTTCGCTCTCGGGCACTCTCGCCTTGGATTGGCTGCTCCGTGCATATTTTCCCCATTTTCTCAACGGTCGCTGTGGGTGTGCGCTGTACGGGTTTGTTGTGGGTCAGGAATCTCCCGCTTGGAACAGCTTGGGGTAGGAAATCGGCATCGCATTTGCTCTCCACTTTGGCTCTCGCACACCTTTCGCAGCAGGAACGATTTTTCTGCCAGCATACTGACAGCATTTTTTTTTTTTCGGAAAAACGCGCGCTCAATTTTTGCTCTCCCGTAGTTCGCACAGGTTGAGCACGCTTTTGCGACTACGCTCCAGCTGTCAGCGTTGCCTACAGGAATTGGGTGTAAGTGTGATTGTTTTCATTCGCTTTTTTACCGATTTCAATGGACTGGCGGTAGGTGGTAAGGAGCGCACCCATTTCCGGTGTGCTCTCTTCCACCGTCCAAAGGCAGGCGAAACAGGGACACAATCATTACAAATCCGGACGGGTTGATAGATGCACATGCATTTTTGAATGCAAAATTTTTGCACCCACAGGGAATGATAAAGTTTATGATGATAAGCGGTATTGGATTTAAGCGTCTCACTCCTTTTAGTGTTGTTGGTAGAGATTTCCCCATTGAGCCGATGCAATGAATCGGTATAGAAAAGCTCGTGTGTTGTTGTTAGTGGTATTCGCTACATTGTAATGCAGATGGTGCTACACATATAACAAATATAGAGAAAAACGGATGCTTATGGTTGTAATCGGATTTATCGAAAAACATTATTAGTGTGTATTTTATTCTATAATGAATGGCAGCGTACAGATAAAATACATTCATGACAAAACGTTGAAAAAAGATTTTTTCCTTACTTTAGGAACATAGACTGAAAAGCAAAAACATATCCACACAAATAGGTTCAACGATCAACACTAAAAACACACAAAGCAACTAAAGAACGATCCTGTCGAACGAATTGAATATGTAACCGAGGCAATGTTCATAAATCTATTTAAAACCCATCCCAAACGCGCTACCAAGTCAAAGACGCAGAGCCCGATGAAACGATTTTGAAACAAAATAATGAACCACGCTGAATAACGAGTCATGCGTTCACTTACATCAGCCCACAAAAGCGGCTTTCACTCCCACACCGCAACACCGCCTCCCACCCGTAGGCCAACGCTCTACGCGTTGACAGTGCGAGCGAAGATTTTACTGTTTTTCATTAATATTTATGTTCATCTTCCACTATGGCTATGCTGCTGTTGAAGATATGCTGACTGCAAAACATCATCCTTCCCAACACATGGTTCACACACGTCAAGCTGTCGCTCAGTGAACAAGAGCCCACAACCGTCATCGTCATGGGCCGCAAAATCCTTTACACAGCCCAGCATTCGCTCGTCGGCGCGGCCTTGACCGGCGCCAGCTTCAAGGGAAGCAATGAAAGAAGGAAGCAGGACAAATTGGTTCTTTCTAAATTTCTGTCTCCCATGGGTATGGGACATGGAATGTTTCTAAGCGCTTCCGTTGCGTGAGTGGTCCACTCAAGTGAACCCACGATGGGTACGGAGTCCTTTCGGAGAAAATAAAAAAAAACCCTGTTCGCCTAAATGTCCATCATAACAAGCACATTTCCATTCCGAAACGTTCCATGATTGTACCATTGCTCTGCTCCCGCACGATGGCAGTTTGGTGCTGCCGGAGCTGCCGCTCAAAATCGGAACCCATTTGCAGCGCGTCATTTGCCAGCTTCGGGGAACGGGGTCTTTAGGACTAGTCGTGCATCGCCAACACCACACAATACAAACCTGCTTGAGCAGCAGCAGCACAATCGAAACACTCGACTGCAGCCACTTCCCTCAACAAAATGGTTACGATGTAGTTGCACGGTGCCGCAACTCTGTCTGCCGGGTGCAGTGTAAATGCAACAAATACCGCTACACCCACCGACAAAGACAGACTGCCGGGAGAGGATCCTGCCGAGCGAAACAAATGGATCGCATAAATGTGCGTAACTGCATTCCAGCTCATGGTTCCGAGTGGGTGCGGGTGAATAAACGAATGTTACATTTTTACTGTTGTTGCACGGGACAAAACCTTAAGGACACAGTTTGACACTGGAATGCAATGGTTTCAATGGTATTACAATTGCAATTAACATCTGTAAGAGTCCGGGAAACAGTGGTAAATCCTTAAACATTTGAAAATTAGATCGAAATGGTTCTATCGAATTCCGAGAACATTGTATAGGCTAAATTCCAACTGCTCGTGGCTCTGATTATGCTACCACAACTCGTGACACATGTCGTACACTTCAGACGCCGCATTATTCACACAAGCCCGTTCTTGCCTGTCCTATTCCGTCCTACCGACCGTTCATTCCGTTCGTCTCATCCACCGGTCCTTGAATGTATGCATCTCGTAAAGGGGTTTCGTTCCAGATGCATCACATGCATATCTCACTCGCCCTTCTTCGACCTGCCCAAAGTGCATCAGACAATCACTCATCGCACAGGGCCAGTGCTTCAAAGCGACGATCCTACCAAAACCACAATGTTTGGCAACGACCAACCTGCCCTCGGTGACTGTGTTCGCCTCCTCCATCCCCAAAAAAGGGAGTAAGCGATGCAAACCGCGATAGCACGAAACACCACGAAGTGAATCAGAGATATCCGATTAATGTGCAACGGGTTCAAAGCATCGTGTACGGGAGGTAGCATGCGTGTGTGTGTGGAATGCATGTTCGTTGCAGCGGGCAGAGCGAGGCCATACTTTGCACGCTGCACTTCGACAGAGCGGGTGAAACCCAAAACGACCGCGAGGTTACCATAGCACTCGAGGAACTTGGCAATGAACCTTCGACCCTCGGCTTGTCGAGGTCTTTCTCGCCCAACACGATACCGATGTGATGCGCTTCTCAGAAAGGAAGGACGTGCGAGCGTGGGATAGAGAGAGATAGGAAGGGAGGGAAAGGAAAAAAAAACAACAAACTAAACCATCAGCCACCGCCAAACATCGACGGGTGACGGGCAAAGTGATCCACTTCAACATCGGTGGTAACCCGAACCACCGTCACGGAACAGTGTGTTTGCGGAAGTGGCGCTGGCTGCGGGGAAAGTGCGCTTGAAAGTGTCACGCCGGCATCGTCGGGCCTTCGCGTCGGGAGCGTGATTTTCCAGCAAATCCAGTGCCCGTGAGTTTTACGAGCGCGAGTGAAAAGTTGTCCAGAAGCTGCCGACGATCACGGGCTGCCGGCAACGAAAGGGATCCGTCCGTGGCGTGCAGCCCTAATGCCTGGGCCCATGTGGCCAGATGCCGCACACATGTGCTCTTAATCATTCGCAGACCGTACCACGGCTTTATGGCCTCGCCTAGCCTCGATGCGTGTCTGCGGCAGCCGTGTGGTACCGGGTATGCAGCGCAAGAAAAGAATTGTTCTATTTTTAGACCCAGACCCGAGACCGCGACCGATTCCGCACTTAAGCAGCGGTACGGTTGGTGGGCGAAAGTGTTCCGGAGGGGCGCCGCTGCTCGGGCCTACACGCTACACGAAAAAGGGTCCCGCCACGGTGACGGTTCCTTTGAACGGTGCGCCTACGGAGGGCGCATGCAAAGAAGCCGGGCTGGACCCGGACCGGAATGTCGTTCTTGTCAAATAAGTAGTTTTATGGTCTGCTTACATCGGTTCAGCATTTAGCTTTAATAGATTTTTCATTGGCTCATTTTTCTTCCATTCACGGGCGGCAAGGAAGGAAGGAAAGCAGCAACAACAAAAAAACGAACGCGCCACCAAAGAATGTCACCCGAAATGACGCGGGAGGATCCGTTGAGCACGTTCTTAATAGACGCCAGATTGTCAGACGTCGGAGCTGAAATGGCTTTGGTGAGCCTCGTAATTGGGCACGCTTCTCTAATTAGACGATGTTCTTGTGGCTTGCTCGTGTTCGCGAGGGCCGGCTCGAGTGCGGGACACTCAGCTCGTTCGATCTCCCATCGAACGTGGGACGTGATTTCCGCAGCGATTGAAGGTGACGTATATGTCGATAGGGCAGATAAAATTCAAAGCATGCCCATTTCCATCGCCACCTCCAAAAACGCTTTGCGGCAGCACGGGTTTAAAGTACGTCAACCTTCGCACGGGCCCCGAGTGGACGTTTCTAATTGCACTGAAATACCCCGTTCTGCAGCTGCCGCTGCTTGCTAGGCGCAGCAGTTCCTGAGTCAAGCATCTTGAACTGAGCTGCCTAATTGAAGGACACACTCTTCAGCACCAGCCGATCAAGCTGATGAAGATGGGGAAGTCGTCCCTTTGTTGTCGGGCGTGTGTGAGGTGTCGCTTTTATCAGATCGGTGGTACCGGAAATAGCTCTGCTTTCGACAGGGTGGCCAAGGTTTGATGCGAATTTTCTTTTAGCACGTAAATTGCAGCTTATTTTAGAACCGTTTCATGGAAGGGCAGAGTGACCGTTGTCAGCAAAGGTGAATATTTGCAATAAGATATGCAGTCTTCGCTTGATCTAACACGATAGACGTGATAATAATAGAGAGGAATTCCAGCACCTGATCAAGAGAAAACGTTTATAGAAAACGTTAAACGTTTCTAGTTGATGTGAAATACGTAATGCAAGAATGGATTTGAGGAATTATTAGCTGGAAGCTGAATCTACCAGATAGCCTAACCTTTTCTGTCTGTCTGGTCATATGACATAGTATGACATAGCTAGCTGATTATACTAATACAAAGGTCATCAAACTAAATGTGTGCTTCATACGTGTTTTTTTTTTAGTGATCGAATGAAAGTGATGTAAAATGTGTATTGATAGCATTATAAAAAACTATTGCTCTTCTTATATATTTACGATTTTAACGTTTTAATTGCCTTTTAGCCATTGTCATTGAATTCACGACAAAATTTGAGTTGCAGTGGAATACGATGAAAACATACGGTAAATGACATAAAGCAACATATGTTGCAAATTGACAACTAATTGGATGTAAGCTGCGATTTTATCATGTCGTTGAACTCAATCGAATTTCCCAATAGCTGTCTAGCCACTCATAGTTTTATTAGTAGTATAGGCCGTTAAGTTACGTAAGATTTTATTATTAGATTTAACATATGTACAATCCTTGCTCTAAATATATTGTGAATGAATAAATATCAAATGAACATTTGAACTATATTTTGATGCGTTACCAAACGTGTATTTCGTTGTGTTTATGACAAATACCTCAGAAATCAGGGCACGGTCAAAATTGCACAATGTAACCGATACCGATACAGCTCGTAAAATCCTTGTGGCTAGACAAGAAGAGGAAGAGCCGTCCAGCATTTAGCCGTCCGCGGTAAACATGTGCGAGAGATTGTGAACGGTTCCGAGAGTTTGAGCCGCATGGAAATACCGGTTGTATCGCCAATTAAATTCATAATCGCCTTTCGGAAAACTATTGTTTACATTTCGACACCTGATTGTTTGCTTAACATTTAAGTATAACCGATGTATGACCTTATTCACCACCAATTGCTCATTTATTAAATGTATGATAGGGCAGAAACAACGCGACATTCAACCCTGGTTGCGTTACGCTGATACCTGCGGCACTCATTAATCGCGTGAATAAATGAACAAAAGATACACTTCACCGGAATGAAGCTCGTGGTTTTTACAATTTAATTTACTTTTTATCATTTCATTTAGTATCTTACATGCTAACAGTATAAATAATCATATCCCACCAGCTTCTCATAAGGATGAACTCTATTTAAAAGCATTATGCAAAAGAAATTCCACCCTTATGCATTAGCCGATACGTACTGATTCGTTGTGTGGCGGGAAAGTTAAACCAACAATCTCCGCTCGTTCCTGTAGCGAAGTGGAACAGTTTTTTTTAAACCTTCCACCCTACTAGCTACTGGTACACACCCCACCGACACCTTCCGGAAATCCTTCCGGACTGGTTGAGAAAACGGACCAAACTGGGCAACGAGGGTGCAAACGATCCGCTGGGAGGCGAATGGCGCAAGCACCGTACCACCCATCGTGACGTTCCGCCCTGGGAAAAACGGCGAAATCATTCATCCGTTCGATTCCCCGGGATCGGTTTTCCGGAAGCTCATGTTCAATTATGAAAACACACTCGTGAGGCGCGGAGGGAGGTAAATTCTAGCCCTCCGGAGCTCCGGTGAGAGAATGAAAAATACAAAAAAAAAATATACGTCACACCACCCACACTGACGAAGTTGCTTGACCAACAAGCTTGCCAACATTTCGCTTGTTATCGGTTTCCGCGACCGGAGGAAGAAGCGGGGACAATTGTACAGCGGCAGCGGTAACAACAAAAAATGTTACGGACAGTGGCATAAAGGGAACCGATGAATGGTTTCTCCACAGATGGATGGGCCGAACGTTCCGCCAGGCCCAGCCAGGATCGGTCGGTTCCAGGTCAGTGGATGACTGACTTCTTTTTTCTCGCCTCCCACAGCCCTTTACCTTTCCACCCTCGACCTTGCACAGCGTCCAAGTACCTTTGTACACTTTTTCACACACACACACACACACACAGACACACTTACACAGGGTTCGTTTGCTTCAATACCCACCCAAGAACACTCACATAAACAGCGCGTGTTCCACTCACACTCAACACTTGCTCACTTTTTCGAATCCCTTCCTTCGTATCAGCGTCGAGTGTCCTTTGAAGTCTGTGTTCCGACCCTTTGGCTGCCCATGTTGCACCCCTTGCTGCCAGCATCCTCATCTCTACCAGCCATCCTCTGGCTGATTGTCGGAAGAGAAAAATCGTCCAGTTTTAACGGTATCCCTTTCGTTCACAGCCACGCCAGCACGCCAGCCAGGGCGCAGCAAAATCGTCCACCGAGCAACGCTAAAACATACGCTACATCGCTGGGCGTCAGTGTGATCCATCCCTGTGCCGCCTCGCGGCCCGCTCTCCAAACGCAAGGGCGGAAAAGTATCGCTTCAACACAACGATTCTTTGTAATGGCCCATTATAGGGCTGTTGCGTGGGCCGTTTGTGGGTTTTTGGGGTGGGGTGTGAGACGGCTCCACCCGGTGACAACGACCGTGCTGAGCTGGACGCTGCAATGAACTTGCCTGCCCTCCAGTACAGCCACCGTTCACAGCAGAGGGCCCCGCACGGAGGGTTAATATTGTTTGGAATTGAGTTTCGTACGTTAACCTATTTGCATACCGGTGGTGTATACGGTGGCTGCGACCTGACGACCGTCGTCCGCACGGAGATGATACATCCTGACGGCTTCAAACGACAAATCCCCACCGGGGAACACACGTCCCGCTACCCTGCGCCGCTGATGTAACGTAGAATGGGTCTAAATTAATCACGGAACGGTGGATCCCGCTCCGGTGCCACTGTTCGGTAGCCATCCATCGACAATCTTCCATCCCGGCCTGACTGGGCCGCGGGATGGACCATTGGGCAGAATCGTTAGCTTTGCATGGTTCGGCAAATTATCCCTTTTCCTGTACCGTGTCGGGCGGGAGGTCGAGTGATAGCGCTCCCGGGTACGGCAGATACGGCTGTGCCGACAGCAATACACAGCCCGAGCCCTACATGAGCGCGGGCGCAAGGTGTACTTACTAAACACGGAAGAGATTTCACTCGGGTTGTTTATTAATTGCCTGCACTAGCGCACTCACACGCATACACGGACGCTCGTTCGTAGTCCGGGCTAGGCGGCCGAATGCAGCAACTAGGATGCAAGCATCATCCAAGCTGACGCTAACTTTACTGTCAGTTGTGCTAGTGATCAAGGCAAGCAGGAAAGTGGCCGGAAATTGGTAGTTGGGTGAAAAAACACGCACCGAACCGTACGCTGGTCCTGCCGCTGGCAACCGGAATTGCTTAATTTACGGTTAGTTTAAAGAGTGCGTTTGTTCTGGTGCAGAGATGAAACACGTCACACAGCAGGGAACAGAGCTTGCAGCAGCAGTTCAATGTGAAGCTAGCAACAATGTACGTGTCTGTCTGTCTGTAGTTCAAAGTAAACAAAACATAATTTAGCCCTGGTAGGGCTGTCACTTATTACTTTCTTTTGGTTTTAGCAGGCAGAGGAAACAAGTAATTTAAAAAAATATAATACACGACCGCGTTCTTTGGATAATTTGAGTTGCTTAAACTGGAAGCCCGGGAAAACACAAGACGAAAATTGCTTGATTTTTAGTTTTGACATAAGTCTATTCTTGATAACATGCAATGTATCTCCTTTTCAAACCACCCAACTCCCATATTGTTCTGTACCCTTTAGCCAAACATCCAAAATAACTTTTTATATCATTTGAAATGAAAACACGATGAAAAAATGGAGTTGCTACTCCAAAGCAGATGATAGTCGAGCGCACGCTGATTCCCCGAAGCGCACCATTCGCGCTACTGCCGAGGGCTATTTAATGGGCAAACACGAAACAAAAACCACATACATGCATTAAATCTCCATCGAATGGTGAGATGCTCGTGTAAATATAATACACCAACACGCGCCTGTCCCGCGCCGCAGAGCCCTTCAACAGGCATTACCATCCCCCTCCGGCCGGCAACCGTATCGATGCACTCAGCCCGGCCCGACCCGACCCCGGGGGCCGTTCTCGTCGGCATGCTATGATTGATTGTTTCGATGATTGATATCCCTGCTAGGAGAAAAGGGAAGACACCGACTTTGCCGACTGGAACGGTTAGTATGGCCCCGGGGTCTGCTCCAACAAGACCGATCGATTCTTGCTCGACGTTGCAGCTGAGATCAGTTGGTTTTGCTGTATGTATGTGTGTGTGTGCGTATTAGTTTTTTTTTTATTTATTCACTTCTTACCCAAAAATCGTCATCTTTCATCCCATAGATGAAACTTTACCTTTTAGGTCGTGTGTAAAACCGAGACCGGCTCAAGCCATCAAACCAATCTACGATGCGATGGTTTCGATGATATCGGAGATGCATGTTTATTTTTTCTGCCAGTAAACTGTCAACCAATGCCGATGACTGCATGAAACAACCTGGATGGTGAGGAAACATTGGAGTCAAGGGTCTCGGTGTTTTTGGTTACCTTTAAGGGGAAGACATAGTAAATACGATGGTACTGATTTGAAAATGAAAATGTGTTTTGCAATAACGATTCAGTGGAAATGTATGAGGTTGTTATTGCTTCTGAAATGTACAGCCAATGTGCACGACTTAACCACATACCCGGCAGCAGTTCATGCCTCGTTTAGAGCCTGCTCTACATGAAAAGCATTGACTATCCCGCTTATGTTTAATCAACAAGTCACTAATAGCCAAGCCCATTAGTGGTACAGCCAAGACTTGGCCGACAACTGTTGTTATGGATATGAAGAAGAGAACATGTATTTATTTACAAAAATGTATTGATGTGTGTATTTGAATTAAAAGATTGATTCTATGGCTTTGGAAGTCTGTTAAGCCTAAAAAATAGCAAAAGATAATCAGAGGTAAGTTTGGGAAGAGAGAGTGCCACGCAGCTGGATAGTCCGTCCTTGCTATGGGAGGACGGCTCATTCTAGGCTCGAGCCCAGGACGGGCATCTTATTAAATCGTACGAGTTGACGGCTGTACCACGGGATCTCCCCTAACACTCTTCATTAATTAATTTTGCTCACTTTAGATTTTTTTGATGAGAAATGATAAGTTTACATTGAAAAAAAAAAAATTAAAATTTACGTGTACTTCATACTTTCTCAAACTATCTTTAATGTGTAAACATGATGTTCAATTTGTCTTTGACAGCTGTAAAGAAGAAGAACATTTGAACTGCATTAGGAAACATAAGATTATTAACAATCAAACAATACATTTTCATGGTTTCTAGAGCTTTTCTGACACTTTTCAAAACCTTTAACTGTATATCAACTATTTTTGATCCTATTTTACAGATTTTTGTGGTTTTTGGCCTCGAGGAAAATCGTGTCAGTCGAGGAACAAATTAATTTTAAGCGCACAATCAATCACAAAATCATTCAAAGTCTTATAAACATACCTAATGTCCTTTCAAACTGTTATTCAGCTGTGCATCCCCCATTCACAACGATTGGTAAAATACACAATTTACATAGTCCCATCATATCCTCCTTCATAACATCATAGCATTACATTAAAGCTACGAGACCATGGAATGAAAGCCATACAAAGATACATCAAACTGACACTGATTTTCAATGACCCAAAAGGGAAAGATTCCGATGTTCCGAATGGGTGGAAAAAAGGTGAAACGGTGAATAAAACCGTTGGTAGCTTAATCCACCCTGCCACGCCGTCCTGCAGGAGGCGCTTTCGCTCGCGCTCTTTCGTGAAAACAATTGGTCCCCTGCATGTGCGCAAAAATTTATAAACTTTCAATGTCCCATAACCAAATTGATCGCCGACCCGGGGGGCACATACTGTAAGCTGTAAGAAGCTGGCAAGCACTGCCGGGCCGGATGCTGTGTTTTACGGTGTGCCAGGCCAGGCCGCTTCCGGAAGCCCATTCGGTCAGCGTAAACATATCGTTTGCAGACCGGTGGGTTGTGGTGGACCAGGATGAGGGCGAAAGGAGAATCTGAGCTTATAAATAAATTGGTCTGTACTTGTGAGTTGAACTTTTTTATGTTGTTTCCTGGGAGAAAAAAAAACACACAACAAAAAACCTAAAAAGAAACGCTCCATTATTTCATCCTCGGCACGGATTCGGCCCCGTGCGGTACGAACTACTTTGCTTTTGACATGCTCCAGAGCATCCACCGGCAGTACCTTTCCGTCTGTTTTGTGTGTATGTGTGTGTTGTTTTCTGAGAACGGTTTTGAGACCCTCAGTGCGGCCGCTCGGAACCCTCGGTGCTGTCATCAATTATTCTCACTCGGTAAATTATACGGGATGGGTTTTTCTCGCCGCGAAACCGAATCCACAACCATCGCACTCTCTAGGTACCGGGCAGCGTGGAAGGGAAAAAGTTTCATTGAAGTGATTTTTCTTAACCCCTTCACCGAAGTGTGCTCGACGCGACTCGAAATCTTACTCTCGTTTTCTCAGCCATCCCGTGCCATCACGACATTAAGGAACTGGCCTCAAACAGTACCACAGACTTTCCCCAAACAGCGGGGAATTGTTTAAACTTCCTCTCGTTCTCTTGGTTCGCCCTTTATCCCGACGGAGAACTTCCCGGCTCGTGCCGATCCGCTCCGTTGCTGTTCTTGGTTTGTTTAGTGAGAATGAAAAATAAACATTCAATCTCGAGTGTCTCGTGCTCGAAAATGAACTTGTAAGTCAGCCATTACCCCGCACGCCCAGGCTATCCCGGCGGATTGGTTCCTGGGCAGGAATCTCCAAATCTTCCAAAACCAGCCGCCTGTTCCCAGCAGTGGCGCACCAGAATCAGGCGACTGTTGATTTGGTCTTTGTGTCAGTTTTGACCCGTTCGCCAATCTGTTTCCCATTCTGTTTGCCCAACAATAGTTGGCAATGGGGGTTGTGTTTGTGCATTGGAGAGTCTTATTTTACACACTTTTCGGAACTTCGCCAACAAGCTATCGTTAACAGTTCCCCAAACGGGAAAATATGATCCTGCGCATGAAAATCTACGTTCAAGTACATTTAGCACTTTAATTGATAATATTGCTCTTATCTACAATTTCTTATACCCAATTTTTTTCCAATCAGTTTGTCGAAGTCGAAGCGACCTAAGAAAAACAGCATTTTGAAAAGTTGAGTATATTATACAAAAAAATGTGTTACAAGAAGTATTTATTTCCTATATATCGAAATGGGAGAGATTTCTCCGATTCTACGGTGAGTACCAAAACAGTATGTGTGTGTGTGTATATTGCTCGTCAGATTTTGAAAATTTTGCTGTTATTTTAAAGTTTGATTTGTATTGTCTGGTAGTTTTCGGACGAAACCGACATCTAATAAATCTCTATCGCGTTGTTTAGTACATACTTCGAAGTTCAGTTGAGTGCCAGTAGTATTTAGCATCCAGCATGCCAAGAAATGGTGCTACGTGTATGGGCGTCCTCATGATACCTTTTAGAGCAGATTTTTAAGCATTAACAAGAGAATGCGTAGGAAAACAAGCTGATAAGTGTGCTGCATTCACTGAATAGTTGTAATCCAGTTTGTCTGTCATATTCCCCATCAAACGCATGATCTAGAGCTGGAGACATTTCTTGAGAATTTTTGAAGAGATAAACTTACCGTCTGACGGTTAATTGTTAATACTGTTCAGTCGAATCTGCTCATGGGGTATGAGGTGTAACACATTATCTTATCTTTAAATTTCTTTCTTATGTAACGACTAGAGCCAATGGTCGAATAATTTATTTAAATAATGTTTGAAGTAACTTAAGATTAGGCGAGAAGAAATCACTAAATTCAAACAAATTTTTAGTCTTCTCTTAATATATAAAAACATTTCAAATTAAAGCAAGAAATGTTCCACTACCTAGCTTATTGGTCAATCATACCTCCCCAAACAAGCAGCACTGACCACAGTAAGCTAGTAATGGAAGGCAATTTGAGTGCCACATAGCAGCACTCAAAAATACAAAATAACTCAATTACGCTCTCGGGCGCACCTACACATGACCGTCGAAAGGCTGCCGTTATTGTTGCGTTCCATTATCTCATCAAAATACCGGTGTCAGGACATGGAAAATGACGAGGCATCACCTGCACCTGGTGACATGTGCAGCGTATCGTAATTTATGACACTGTCAGATGGCTTCTCTTGAAATGATTGTTACTCAATGTTGCAGACAGGCCGGTATTAGAATGATCCTCACCGTATGGAGCGGTATTTGAATCGCCATATACCCTTGAATCCTTTTATTCGTTAATTCTGTTCTCTCCCCCTTTTCTGGTTACTTCATACTGCTGCCCAATAGTCTTTAACACATTCCGGGAAAAAGCAAAAACACAAGCGTTCACTCACGCAGCTGTTTGTCAGGACTATTTTTGCACGATAATTGCACATTTTGCCCCATTCGTTTTCACCGGTTTCGATGTGCGAGCACGATTGTGCCTGGTACGTCACGAAAGGTTGCCTTTCGCGCTGAGCGAGTTTTTGAGAGACTTTTGCCAGCGTTCGCTCGAAAAATGCCCCACTCCGGCAGGCGGTTTGGGCGGAAAAGCTGCGTTGCTCCGAGAGACAAAGGCATAGCAAAGTGATTAAAATGCTGCTCTGCTCTTTCGGCTCAAACACGCGGCTCGGTGGTAATGTAATGATGCTCATGCCGTCCCTTAATTTTTCATCCTTTCGCCAGGGCTCGGTGTCACGCCGTGTTAGCATGTTCCGGCGTGATGTTTATGTTTGCTAATGAAAGCAACCGTTAGTCCCCTGTCTCTCTCTCCAGTGTGTTCGCAATCCGCATTGTATGTAGCCTTTCACTCGGAGGCCCTTTTTTGTGTCTGCCGGGGCGCAAATTGTTGTAAACGTAAGGTTGGATGGTGGTAGTGTTAGATGGGTTTTTGAACAGGGTTAAGGATTCCGCCCGACAATGGACAGTGACAACTGTGTTTCGCTGATGATGTCCGTGAATGAGCAACGAGGGACGCTTTAACGGTGTTTTATTGCCCGTGTGGTGTGAGTCCTTTGGTCAGTTGGTGGTTCTTTTAGATTAGCTCCCATGTTGGCTTGAACCAATAATATAGAGCTTTGAGTGAGATGAGCAACATAGTACGCAAAAGCAGCTACAAACGGATTTTTTTGTTTTGTTTTAGGTTGAGCTATAAACATGGTTTCATGATACATTAGTTCTTACAGGAAATCATACAAAAAAAGGGTGAGAGCATTTGCCGTTATGACTCACAGCAGTTTGACAGCATTTTCAAAATCATTTTCATGAAACATTTCACAGCATGAAATGTTTCAACGAACTTTCTGTGAAATCTTAGATCGATTGCTATAAAGCATAACTTTTATAGTATGCTATTGTTAGAATAGTTCTAAACGTGTACTAAATATTTAGGAGAGCATTTTTTCTTTAAAAATGCTATTTTCAACGGTAAAATTTATTCAATTTTTCGGAATTTCGGTTGGAGACACACATGTATTTAACTTTACAATTTTTTAACACTATTCTTTTAGTAGTTACCAATATGTCAGTAATTACAATTGATAGAATAGAAGAAGGTAGTAGAACATATTAGATCAAAGCTTATTTAGGATACCCACTCCCACAAGCCAAGCTAAAGCTATACACTGATTGAAATGTGGAGTCACAAAATAATTTCATCGTCGTATTGCTACTTTCAAATTGAAATTATCCCCACACTAACAACCACCACGCCTCGACATCGATACACTTCATTAATCCCAAGTCCCAACGCCACTGCAACACGCAAAAAAAAAAGACAGAATGATGACGCACCATTCCAACCGCCCCACACTAGCCACGAAGCAGGACGGTGGACAACTTTTGAGTGCAAAACTTCTCCGATTCACTTTGCGGGGTTCTCCCTTTCATTGCTTGGCTTTGATACCCACAACCATTTAACTTGCAGTTTATGTATTCCTCGTTTAGCAGTCCCACAAAGCTGTTCCCCAGAGCAATAGCTACCAATTCCGCCCATTTCCGTATTACCAGCCTCCCTTTTTCAGTGAGCGCCCGCTTTTAGTGAGTGGAAAGTGCTGCTCTGTTTACATCTCGGTTAGCTGTTGAGGCTACACGTAATCATTAAGTTGCAGACAAATGTCTTTACCAAATGTCGGTACGGAAGAATCTTACGCGTACAAAAATAACAATGTCTGGTGCAGAAGAACGCCATGCCGATCCAATCGTATTTGCATTAGCAATGGCTAGAAAACTATCACATTGCCCGCGGCCTTGTGCAGGCAAATGTCTTAGCGTTCGTCTCAGGTTCTTTCGCTCCGTTACTGGAGCATAGGAACAAACCACAATCGCTTGGGTGTCGCAGTATTCGTCTGCACTTTAATTGCTTGCGATACAGTCAACCTGCCCTCCAAACGTCCCCCTATCCCCGTTGATATGTCGCCCAAACATAACGGATGCATTCTGCTTTTCTCCTCCAATCGTGCACTCGTGGATCGACTTCAATCAGAACTGAACTGGGTGTAATTTACTGGAGGGATGACTTCTGCATCCCGTGGTGGTTGTGCGAAAATATCATCCATCTCTGCACCCTTAAGAACAATAACAACAACGCGCAGGAAGCACTGTTTAATGTACAAACCCATTACTCAACGCTCCAATCCGGCAAATCCAAGTATGCAAAGTATGCAAAACAAGTGCTTTTGTTGCTGATAGGTTTCTTCACAGGTCGGGCAAAGCAAGATGAGACTAGTACTAAACTAGTAAAAAGGGGAAGTGTATGATGTATTTCAACAGCCGGTACGAGCTATCGCCACCAGACTCTCACCACAGGGGTGGAGTCGACAAAATGGAAGAAAAACAAACCACCAGAGACACACACACGACGAACACACCAAGAATGGAACATCATCAAACGGGACTTGCGAAACGGCAAAAGCTTCTGCGGGTGGCTTCTGCGCCACTCCTCCACGCTTTCCTGTCATCGGTTGGATCTTTACGCTTCTTGGGGAATTACCCGGTCCCGGAGGACCTTGGTGGGTGCCCTGGGTAGAATCTTTTCTACCATTCCACTGTCTCGAACCATCATTGAATGCAAACCGGGCACTTCCGGATACAGCAGAGCCAAACCATTGTGCAGGAGGCACTTACCCCGCTCGAGACAAATTTCAATACAGAGCGTCACAGGTTTCTTTTCTTCGCACCTTCTTCAGTCTGCGGACCAAACCAGCATGTGTGTCGGTGTGTGGGTAATGATTCTCTTGCGCTTTGAGTCCTCTGGCCACAAGGAGAGCTTCCGCCAGTGGTGACCGGTCGTACTGTCGTGCTTGGGCCACAGCAAAAAGCTAGCCGTCCATTACCATTTTCCCTGCTTGCCAGGCAGCTCGACATGGCCGCAGAGTTTGCAAGATGTTGCGGAGTGTACGTGAGTGGACGTGTGTATGTATACGCAAGAAGAATATCACTTTCATCATTGTTCCACATCGCTCGACCCAGTTCGGAAGTAGCTTCAGGATGCTATTCAAAGTCAGTATGCTACTGTGTTTCTAAAACTGTGGACCAAGCATTCCTTCTCTATCCCTTCGCCCACGCGTCCCGAGTTCATCCCACGCTGCTGAACATACTCAGCCGTACCATTCCTAGGAAGGCGGAAGAGGCAGTGATTTCGCCAGCAAGTTCGACCATTTTTTGCTAATTACAAATACATTATACCGGATTTAACAAGATTTCTTTTAATACTTTTTTGCCTGGCCCGGTGCCTCGTGTGGCGGCCCAACTTTTGGCTTTCTCGGGTGGTTTCCCCTGTGGGTGTTCCCTGCGCTCCTCGCCACCAAACAGTGCCTAATGTTCCACTGTATAATACCCAGCAACGTTTAAGCACAACCTCAAAACTGTTTCGCAAACCAAAGCCAACGGAAGAGAGAGAGAGGGAGAGAGGGAGAGAGAGAGGGGGGGGGGGGAAATCCCGTCGGAGGGCAACTGCTGCCGAAGTGGGTTGGAAAGTGTGTGTGTGTGTGTATTTATTTTTTCGTTTGTTTTTGCAAGAATCAGGAAGTTGAGGTCGAAGTTAAAGCTGGTAACAACAGAATCGGTAGAATCGGTAAAACGGGGCAACGATAGAAACTGGGAAAAGGGTGGGCAGGCCGGATCCCGGTTGCTTGCTGTTGGTGCAAACCCCCCGGAACGGGTACCGCCAGTATTTCCATCTTGTTCGGTGTAATTAATATAAATTGCTAAACTAAAGCAGTGCACACGTGGTGGAAAAGTGGGTTTCGCTGCATGGTAACGTGCACTCATACGGAGTATACCACCGAGGAGCGGGAGGTAGCGGGATGGGTGAGCTACAAAGGGGCTACACATATTTCAAACCATTGTCGAGAGCGTGCCACAGTGTCGGTAGGGCGGCAAAGGGTGTCCGGGCGGAATCTTTCATTTCGGTAGCTTCGTCTTTTATGCACCACTCAAGTCGAACGAGCTAATGTACATTTATTTCTCCCACTGTGCCACGGTACACGGTTACATATTACAGCAGATGAATCAGCTTCATCTGTTTTCGCGCTGCGCGTTTATCTAAATGTAGTGTTTGTAGCTATTTTTATTTTCTACTGCAAAACTCCACTCATTCAGTGCGCCCGAAACGGGTTTCCTTTCGTGGGAAGAGTGGAAATAAAATCCGGAAAACACCGAACGAACGAAAGCAGTTAAATATTCTTTAGGCTTCCGGAGCGACTCGAGCGAATGCTTCGCTTCTCCCTTTTTTTTTTTTAGCGGCGCTCTCATTCGAGCGGGAGCATTTTTACTGTATCGTAATTTTGTTGCCACTCTTTCCCCACACGCTTTTCCATGCTAGTCGCACGCTCCGATGTTGCAATTTTTTATCGTTTGCGGAAGCAGGTTATTAAAACTTTTCTTCCCACTTTCTTACCTTGCCAAACAGTGGGGGAGAACGCCTTGCGCGTTCCCTGCTTCAACTACAAGAACCACACCGGGTTCGGTGCGTCATTTTGTGTAGCGATTCTTGCCGCATCTGCTTGTCCGTTGTGGTTTCCAGCCGAAGCGACGTTGCTCCCGGCCCGTACAGTTCTCGACCAAACCGGGGGCCAGTCATTAGACAGACTTGCAGCATGTGCAAGTTGCTGTATCACCTTTGAAACTTTGTAACGGATACGTGGCATGTGTGGCAAATGTGTGATTAGAATTAGAAACTATAATTAATTTGCCATCTACCATGGGCTATGGTGATGCTGTCGACAGCGAAACAGCTTTCTTGGCCAGCTGAACGCTGATGTGGGCAACCGTTAGGAGTTTGAACTTGTGCAGCGCTTGTACCGGCACAGCTCCTTTATTGTGGCACTTTTTGTGCAATTTAATAATTTCTACTTTATAAACAACACTCTGTGCCATACTGTAAGAGAGTTTGCTACGATATGAAAGTTAAATCGTCACGCAAGCTGCTAAGCACGAGCTTAACTCTCATCACTCTACCAGAAGTATGGCTTATAGAGACAATTTTGGGGGACAAAAGGCAACAGAACATTCAGCGAACAATTTTACCCACCGGTATAATCTTTATTAACAAGCAAACAACACTAACGAGGCGTAAATGGTGTGCTTCACACTACCTGTCGTCGTATAACACAAAAAGGTGGAAATAATGCTTAATACCCCTCCCACAGACACACACACACACACACACACGGACACACTCTGTCTTCGCTTCCTTCATGCGCATTGATCGTTTGTTGTTCTTCATGAGCCGAGCCGAAAAAATAGCATCACCATTGTTCATTTACGAATCGGTTTAACTGCGTCCGATTTCGGTTTTTAATTTTTATGGTTTGTTGTTCGTGCAGGTAACGCATGGTCGATTGTTGTTATTCTTGCCACATTTAAACTCAATCAGCCGGCGGTGGCTTATACGTGTGCATATTACTCCCTCTTGCGTTTTTCTTCCACCCCCTCGCCGGTCTGGCGTGCCAGGTGAAATGCATAAAATATGCACTCATTAAAATCGTAGCACACGCACATATATGCATTCATAGGCAGCACACCAACTGGGTTCGATTGTGATTAACGAAAATCGTGAAACGCTTTCATATGCGATGCTTTACTGTTGCTTTAGCGTTGTGGAGAGCTTAAACGCATTGGTAAAACGTATGTGCACGAAGCAGAATATATGTGCCAGGGGTTCAACGTTACCGGCACACAATTATCCGCATCTCCTATCCGGTTCTGGTCGGATAAATGGATTGTGAGTTTTATTTTGCATTTGAATTTAATATTCCCGGTTCGATCCAGTCCTAGTCTGGCCTAGTTTACTTTGGATTTGATGCTCATTGGCTGCACGGGTTTTTATTGTTGATTTTATCCAATTTTTTTTTATATTTCTATGGTGAGCTACGAGAAGCAAAGCCGTATGAGAATAATTATGTCAAACAAAACGAGAACAAATTATATGATGCAAAAAATCATGTTTTGATTTGTAATATAAATCCTTTCATTCTGTGTTTGAATTTGTTTGGGCTTTTGTGGTGACTTAGTGAGACAATAATTATTAAACTTTTATGGCAAATAGCAAGTATGTTTTTAACCATGTTTTGTTATCAGTAATGCACAAAATAAAAGTGTACACAGTAGTGTTTTGTAAACTTACATCGTGCTCCTATATTTTTCCGCATCTCAGTCATCTTCCAAGCACAGTGAAGGGATAATAAACAAGAAGATTATACTAACTCTCTTCTCAACTGATAACGAAAAGCATGCCAATGTACATGGGCACCATGTGCACCGCAAACATCATCGGTTCTATTTTCTGCATCCAATAGTTCAAAGAGGAACAATATACATACTAACAAGACAGAAGCAGAGTTGAAGCTTATCATGTTCTTGAGCTAGGAAAAGCTGCACGTAATTATGTTTGACTTCATCTCCAGCGCTGTGAGTTGTTCACTTTTTGTACGGGAAGAGAAGCGAATAGCACAAAGAGTCGTATTCTTTATTTTTATTACAAATATTCATTGGACAGACAATGCGGCACAGCTATCAATCTGCTACACATGCACTCTTGCACACACACACACACACACACACACACACACATGCAATCCCATGACTTGAAGTCCATAGAAATGTTTTTGTTTGCTTGTTTTGTTTTTCTCTTGATTTCTTCGATGCATTTCAGAACATACATTCGAATTGTGCCATTGTGTCATTTCTCTCAAGTTGCTATGACAGCTGAATGACTACGAGGAAGAAAGATTAAGCGTATGACCTGGTTCTATGGCCCCGCGCTGCTGCACCACGATGGGGTGGATGGTTTTCTTCAAAAGCAAACGGGAATCATCATTTTGGCATTATGTCAAATCGGCGAATCAAGCGTTCTAGCAAGCGTTTGGCTGTGTCCAACAAATAGGACCAGTTGTCCCGCTAACCGTGTATGCGGACAAGATAATGTTCTCGGGTTCCTTGTGCACAATCCATCATCTAGTTGCTTCTAGTGCAATGGGAATGGAAATACAATATTTGATCATTGTTAAAGGGCATATCAACTTCGTGGCTAATTAAAGTCATTCATTTTCATGTGTTTTTTTT
>AXCO02003093.1:0-24927 GCA_000473525.2 Anopheles melas | reverse complement strand
TCTTGCACGCTTTGTGTGGCCCTGCCACCATACCCAACTGGAGGGTGTAATGATTCCGTGGGAAGGTTTCGGCGAAGGATTCACGAGGGGCAGAAATTATGAAAATTGGGGACATTTTTCAATGGTTCAGCGTGTAATTTAATTTTCTCTTTTAGGCGTTCGGAGTTACTTTTTTACTGTTTTGTTTTGCCCCTCTGCAACCGCTCTGTCATGTCTGTTTCTTTCCCTCTCACACCAAACCTCAGTGTTTTTGCGGTATCAATAACATCGCCCGTTTAAACTAGAGATCCTTAACGCACACCGTAGTGCGACCACACACAAAAAACACCTACCCACACCCAGCACACACACACACCTCGGTTACGGGGACATACAAAGAATAACCGTACCGTGGTACCGTGGTGCGGGCCCAGAACTTCCCGGGCTCATTATTAGAGCCATAATTTTCACATATACAAACAGAAATTTTAATTAAAAATAATCCCCACTTTCCGAAACACGGGCCGGGCTGTTTTTCCAGCAACCATCACCACCTCGGCCAGCCCCAGGAAGCACCGCCACTGAAACCTCAATTAAACGGCAAAGATGCCGGGACCGGAGCCGGACGCAACCTAACGACTGTTGACGACGACGACGACGCTGGCGACAGGACCTTCGGTTGGGTGAGCCGGAAAAGCGGCACGCAGGTAATGTTGGACGGGCAAGTAGGCAGACGGGTAGGGGTGGCCGGGTAAATGTCAGATTGGTCGGGACCTCTCGAAAGCACTTTGAAGAGCGACCGTCCAACTAGACCGTCTAGTACAAGAGGCTTACGGGCGGGATTTCGCAGTCGTACACGCGATTGCCATACTTGCGCAATTAACAGTCCGTAAAAATGCAAATGTTCACATACCGTTGGAAAGACCTGACGGTCTGACCCTCACCTCCCGCACCGTTGTGACCGTTTCTGCTCGACTTCCTGGTTTTGCGGTCAACGTTCTCCAACCCTCCTGGTGTGCGGAATTTTCACACACACACACACACACACACACGCTTCACGACACGACAAATGTGGCTGGCATTTCACTGCGTTTGGTTGAGCAAAATAAACCTTGGCCCATTCACGCACACTATTTAGCTCACGTTTTTCGTTTTCCGCACAACCGGAACAAGCCGACGCAAACCAGGATGCATGCTACTGCTGCTTTCTACCCATACAAAAACACACACTCACACACGTACCAGCGGTGGTGGTATTTTGTAATTTAGCAAACTAATTTAAAAACTAGCGGAAAAAACTGCTCTTAATTACTTTAATTGTTTTGCATTCGCGCACGGCGGAAACACGGCGGGTATTGTTGCAGATGAGCACTGCAGGCAGTACAGTTTGTCGAACTGTGTATGTGTTTCAATGTATATGTGTATGTGCTATATAGGTGAGAGTATGTGTGTGTGTGTATTTGTGTGTGCTAAACACAGTGGTAAGAAGGGGAGCATGTACGCACCACCCTGAAATGAGCGACACATCCGTGCGGGTACGCTAGGCAGCAGGATTTCCCATTACACAATGCCATGGGGAAATTTAGCATTTGCACTATTAGCCCACACCACCAAGAAATATTATGTAAAGCGAGGGAAATTCATTTAATTGAGTAAATAAAATGTCTACTTTGTTTAACTACGGTTCACATTTCGGACCGTAACGATTGGCACTTACGCTCAATGTGCTTGGGCTTTTCCCGTACGCCACCATAAAGGATCAAGTAGAGTTGTTGGCTGCCTTTAAAAGAGTAATACAGCGCTATCGGTCGACGAATTTCGGAAACCATTCCGGCCGTGGTTTTTCCTCCTTTCCAATCATGCAATCGCTACGTAAAGTCCGCTACATAAAATTTCCCAACACACACAAATCCACAATGCGGTCATCATAAAGTCGTTGGTGTGTTGAAACTTTTAGTTACTGCCCACTGACCTCGGGAAGAAAACACCTGCATCGGTGCTGGTCAGTAAAATTGCACCTCCCTACCAAACCACACCCGAGCAAAGGAAAAAGTTCACTCACAGAACGTGCTAAATTAGTAGCCAACTCTCGACAATTGTATTCGTTTTGCTGTTATGTTGTTGTAAAATAGCCACACGCTTGCATCAAAATTTCATTCGGCACTAATTTGTGCCGTCGAACAGGCGTGTTGTGGATGCTCGGTTGGTAGCGGGTATGTAAAACGGGCCTCGTCTCCGCCCAACCTTCACCGGTGTCCCAGTGTTTTACCACCTCCACGCGCTGACACGGAATCCACTTTCCTAGAGTGCCCTGGAGTTTGAGAATTTAAATTGCCGATAGTATAAAAGCATGTCCCTGTCCGTTTCGTCCAGAAAAGTGGACTCGCGTGCCGTCATTGTAACGGCCCGCGCGTTGACGTGAAAAGCCTAATGGCAAAGCATGGTTTGTGGTCCAGAGTCTTCGTGACACCACCCTCCCCACCTTTTGCGCCACCATTGCTTTGTGTTGGCACTTGTTAATGAATCAATTTGCCGAGGTTCCCGGGAAAAATACGGGTCACAGAACTGCCACAACTGTTACCCGCAAACGGTGCTCCTGAGAATTTCCAAATCAACCTAGAAATGGAAGGATTTCCACTAGCTATAGATGTACACTGACACACACACATTCATTCATTCTTGTCGTGCAACACACATGTCTAGTTTCGCTAGGGCACTTACTGCACAACAAATCCGATCGAATAGAACAACGTGTTTCAATTCCACACTACCGCGGGGCAATTTTAGTTTAGAATTAATAGCCATCGTAAAACCGCGATTGCAGCTGCAAAGACGATTTAATCGTCCCACACAAATGGCACTTACAACTTTTACGACCACCCCATCACCCAAAGGCGTGTCTGTTGTTGTTGTGTTGTGCTTGGAGGAAATCCGACACCAGCTGACCCTAAACAACCATCGTCTCGCTGCCACCAGTTTTTGCCGCACTGTCCCGGGTCGACACTGGGTGTAAACTCAAAAATCGAATAAAGATTAAAATAAACGCATCGCTCGTTCCACAAGCCCCACACTTTACTGTCTCTTCTCGCCCTCATCCGCACAGGACCAATTGTCGCGCCCGAAAAGTGTTGTGTGGAAAAATAAATTCATAAATCCCAAACCCAACAGGAAAACGGCAACGCAAAACCAAAACAGAGCCAGAGATCCAGCGCACCGAGCGAAAAGTACTCCCGAGAGTGTCCTTACCCTTAAACGATCTGATGGCAATAAATTTGCCAACTAATAAAAAATTTCTCCCATCCTCACCGCACACATCGCACATCGGTAAATGCACACAGGAGACACGAAACAGGACACTCCGGCACATTACGTTCGCTGTCTGCTGCAGATCTTTCCTTATCTTCTTGGCCGGATAACTTTGGGCTTCCCGCCGTTCGATTTGTTCGGGTTTTTCTTATGCCCATCCGGGCGCCACCTACCCACTCACCCATCGCCGAGCCTTTCACCGTCACCGAGCCGATAAGCGCTCGCCGCCCCTCCCGTTCCCGGGCGTTGCGGGCGTTACCAAGGACTTTAATTTTCTCGCTCGATGCCACGCAAATGATAAAACTATAAAATTACACCCTCCGTCAAATGCATCCATCGTCCCGTTTCGGTGCGTACGTGTGTGCCACGTCGGGTCGGGCAGGGCGTACGATAATGCACCACCATCCCACACCCGGGGCCCGCTCCTGATCCTTGCGGCCAATAAAGCAAACAGGCGGTGGGGTTGATAAACTACCAGACCAACCTAGCAGACCCTTGCCCTCCTCCACCCTTTGCCACCTCTCCATCACCCAAACGGTGCAATTATTGGCCAGGCAGTTGATTCCCTGCAGCCGCGGGCTAATTTTTCTGGTCGAACTTTATCTCGTTTCCTTGCACCATCGAGGGCAGGAAGTTAGTGGGATCGTTTTCCCTCTATTCGCCACACTTTATTCCATCCATGGCCTCCCATGGGTTCGGAGCAATGTACAACTCATTCTGCTTTTCGATTTGTTTCGTTTATTTTTTTTCTTCATTTTGTTCTTTTCTTTCCAGCCCTCCCGCCTAGAAGGGATAGGACCCTCGTCTACGACCAAACACTCCCCTATCAGCTAGCTAGCAAATAGAAAGCAGCAATTCGCCCCGAAACTGTTGTGCAGTGAAATCGATTGTGACTCTGCATTTGCGAAGGGGCGATGCTACACGCTTACGTGTCAAATTATCCCAATCCCGAGCTCTCGATGGAATTTTGTTCCACCCGAACGCTACATAAACATTCATAGCCATAAAGCGGCGAGACACTGAACTGCGTTTGTCGGGGAGGGATTTTCAGTACGAGCTGGTTTTATCGTTTGTTTGGTTTCTTACAGTGCCGCTTTGCAAAATGGCAAAGTTTCATCACTCAGTGGATTATAATTTGACTTCTAATTCTATCTCGACACACCCTGGAGCCTCCCCGCGTAAACTGTGACCTGCTTGTTTGTGTATTCTGCGCTGCAACGCATCGTAGGAGAAGAATTTTCGGGGAAAAGGAGCAAACCAAAAAAGAAAATGCATGACGCTGCGAAACCAAACGAAACATCCCTTCCGAACGCCTTTCCAACGAAGCATTTGCGAACAAAAGAAAGCGAAGGGATCGATTTTTCGGTTCACCATCAGTCAGGCAGTCGAGGAGGTTACGGGAAGGTCGAACGAAAACGAATTATTTAAATGCAACTTTCCCACAGGCGTTTCGAAATTACTGCTATTTACATAACTTGCTGTCCGAAGATGTTGCTCAGCCATATGGTTGGGCCCAACTGCGTACCTCGCCTACGAAACGGAACGGTATCCCGAGCTTAAAAGCTAAAGTTCCATCGAACTTGTTAGCTTCACCGAGCGGAGAGGCTTCTTTTTCCCCCGAGGAGCGAAACACTACCATTTAAAGGACATCTCGTTTGTGGCGAGCGACGTGGAAGAAAGCTGTCCACCAGAACCTAGTATATGTGCGTTACGTGCAACGATGCCAACCACTCTAAATGGTTTGGGAATAGGGAACGCTACAAGTTGCCAAGTGCCTTTAATGATAGTCATAACGAGCTTTCATCGAACGATCCATCGGTTGGTTCTGGCCGAGATATAGTTTTGTACCCAACTTTTCTCAATTATTATATCACTCGCATGCGTACATCGCAATTATCTGCTCAGCTCTGCCCCCGGCGGCAGGTCTGAAAAGAACCTCCGGAAACGCCCCATCCTTGCCGGAAGCCTCGATGCACCACAATGGACGCGTTGATTAGAAGAACAGAAGAGCTACATCCGCAACTTGATCACGTCCTCGGGAGCTCTAATCATTTGCCATGATTGCACTGACCTTCAACATTCCCCGTCCAGTATCGCTCGGTCCTAGCGTGCGCCCTGCTTTGGGAACTTTGCTGTCTCGAGCATTTCCAATCCTTTCCCTAGCCATTGCTCGGGCGATGATAATAAGGTCTTCGGTTTAATTGAACGTCCCCTCAATTAGGTCGCTGATTTATCTTTTTCTTCGTCATCGTCGACCGGCAACCAGCATTCCCGGTACAGTGGTCTTTCTATCTCGTACCACCACGAACTATTAGACACTATTGATTATCTCCCGGAGTTACGCCTCAAGGTCGATCGGTTGCATAATCGATCGGTTGGTGCTTCTTCGTGATTTGCCCTCAAGACACCGGAAACTATACTGCTTTTGAACATCAAAAGTGCTCAGTGCTTTGGATACTGTTGCAATCCGTTCAAACATAATCCTTTTGTCCCACATTCAGTCGGGAAAGAAAAGTGTTCAGCATATGGCGCAAGTTTCCGCATCCTAAACGTTTCGCTACGCGCGCTCCAGAACGAACCATAAGGTGATATAAATTTTAATGAAAAATAATTGAGCGAAACTGAACTTCAGCCAAACTTGCGCTGTTTCCAATTCGCTACCTTTAGCACCACATTTTCCTTTTTTGCATTGCAATCCTGTTGGAATAATTCTACCAAACAATGGCTCACAGCGGGGAAACTCTCCTTTCGAACCATCGGCGCAGCACCGTGCGATTCATCTATTGTTTCATTTTAACCAGGTTTTACGCGGTTTTCATTCTTTCGCTTTCTTTGTGTAGCCGGTAGCGCCATACTCTCCCTCCACCGCCCTCCGTTTACCACTGAATGCAATTGTTGTTCTTTCTATAGACACTTCTTTCAAGCCGTTCCGTCTTGCAATATCCAAGAGCTGTACGCTGGGGGACGCGGGACGTGGGCGCGAAAAGCCGCGACGCAAACGCAACCGAGCAAGTGCGGAAAATCGTGCCACTCAGTTCGCGCGTTCGCTTGGCTGCCTGGCCGCCTTGCCAGAGCCGTGGCAGAAGAAAAACTTACTCCCTATTTCCCCATCGCACCACTTACTCAAGCCTGCTCGTTATAGCACTGATATCATTTCAACGAAATATCTGCCAACTTTCCAGCTCCACTTATACATTATTCCGAGCCTTGCGCTCGCCATACGCGCCCGTCGCGTTTGCTGCCGCCGAATTGAATCTTTTTGCCCCGGTTGTTTTCGCGTCGGTGGGAAATAGTTTTTCAATCTCAATTCCAACGCAACTGGAATGATGATATTTATTTTGCGGTAACATTTTCCACCGCGTCTCAGCTTGACATACAAAAAAGAAGGAGGAAGAAAGCCACAATAAGGAGTGAATGAGTGGAGGGGGAGGCCAGGAGTAAGAATGTTTATCCAAGCTCTTTTGTTCTGCTATTGGCGCTAAATTGTGTCATGGAAAAGTATGATGAAGCTTTTTCCATTCAAACAATTCAAACAGTCATGCCAGCGGAAGGGTGGAGTCCTCTGCACGCGCCTCTTCCAGTTTCGGTTGGCCTGCGTATTACCCCGCCCTACCCGCAAAGATAGCAAAACCACAATCATTCGAATGTCATATCGCAAGAAGATACGTTGATTGTCATCCTTCAAGCTCGCACACAGTGTGTCTTTTTCCCGAAACCCTAGCTTTTGCAATATAAGCTGACATATGTGAATGGTATGCTTGCCGCTTCTTGGTGCTTGTCTTGAGCGACACACACGACGGCGTCCTTCCCGGAGCGCCTTCGCTCCATTCTTTCGTGCCGCGATGCTCCTTTGACGGTGGAGCCGCCACCCGGAAGGACTGGGTCACATGTCAAGAGTGTCGAGATAGCTAAAGTGACAAGCAATACGCGTCGAACAATAACCGAACCACAGTGTGACACACACTAAGAACGAGCTCACATTAATCTATTTTGTGTATCTTTATAGTTTCTACTGAGCGTACACTAAACACGTACACGTATGACCGATGGATGGGAAGTAGTACACGCTGTATAATGTACTTTTTGTCTCGTGAAAGTTGCATAAGAGTGATATAAAACTTAATAGTTTATGATTTAAGCAGCGCATGTTCCACCAGCGAGCTGGATTCACAGTTGATCAACTTTTCATTCTTGCGCGCTGTAATTTCATTCCCATCTCGTTGTTTGTTTCGTATCTTGTTATGTTTGCTTCACGGTCGCAACAATGCAACAATCAACCGTTCTTCCGCACACCGAAATCACCGATTCCCGAACAAATCTCTGCCTAACTCAATGAAAAGTCTAGTCATCACGCCGGTTCGGTTGATCTGCGGTAATTTATCTGATGTAGACGGAGTGCTCACGAGAATGTAACGAGAAACGACCGGATAAAACTATCCAATTCAATAAACCCCACAAGCAGTGGGGGCCAGTGCCAGAGCAGCCGAATAGTCGAACAGCCACCTAAATTAGCCAAGTCGCTCGCTCCTTCGCTGGCCGTGCAGCAGCACCAGCAAAAAAGAGAGAAAAAACGAAAGACGGCGAATGCCGACATTTCGTGCGCGAAAAACTTATGTATGTGTCTGCACCATCTTCTGCTGCTTGCAAGACTTGTCCTGTAAGGCCAGGGCTCCGAAAGTTGGCATGTTCTGGGACGGGGGAAAATCAGGAAAACTTAGTCTCCACACTAAGTAAAACCACACAAAAACCTCAATCGCCCGCGTACTACACCTTCGTTCTTGGCACCCGAAAAATTGGATAATCTTTTCCGATGCTTCTGTGTCTGTGAGGCCGGTCAACTTGAAGAATTTGCCCGGAGGAAAACGAGAGACGAGAAGGACACGAACGTTGTAAAAACAGAAGCTAACACACACACACACACACACACACACACACACACACACACACACACACACACAGGCACACCGCTCATGGAGGACAACGCTTTTTTCCTTCCTGGAGGAAACGATGGAACGAGCTTCTTTACACTGAGATGACATGAACCGTGCAGTTCTTGACAACCGCAACCCACAGTACCAGTACCTTCCGCATCCGTTCCGGTGTCTTCCGGTCCACCGGCCCGCAGTACCCTGGTCAGAGAGGCGCATGTACCACCAGCAAGAAACGAAACGAATTCATTCGTTTGCGCTAACCTCAACAAATAGTGGCAAACTACTACGACCAAGACTAACCTACGCCTGCCACAGCTCCTTTTCTCTCCCCACCTCCTGCCCCGCACTGCTACTAGCTAATGTACCAGTGCTTACCGGTGAGGACGATTGCGACTGCCACTGATTTGCCACTGCTTCTTATTCATTCAGCAGCAGCAGCAGCAGCAGCAATGGCCACGACGAAATACCGACAGTACGAAAAACTTTCATTCGAGAAACGGGAAAATGTCGTTCCTGGAAAAAAGTGCTTCCGAAAACATACACTCACAGAGAAGCAGGCAGCTGCAACCACCCGCTCTGCGAGTTGCCTTGTTTTAGTTGCCACCTTGCGCGTGGCCCTTGCCGCCCGCCACGGAGTACATACGGTGCATGGCAGAAGCTGGCGCTTCCCGTCGAGGAAATTGTCTTCCCACCCAGAATCCACCACGGCAGCACGGCTGCACGGCTGCACGGTGTGCTACAAGGACGCAATTTCAAATGGCGGTAGCCTTACCTAGAGCGCACTCACCCCAGCACTCCAGCCCATGCGACCGTGTCAGAATGAAACGAACACACAGTGGAAATGACACTGCGATGCGACGGATACCTCGCTGGATTAAAACGGAAATAAAAAGCGGCTGACCAGGGTCTCCCTTCCGTTCGGGAAAATGAATTCGCCACCCCGTCCCGCCGCCCAGGCTGCCCGCAACCATCAAGCGGGTGGCGCAACTACTGCACACGCTGCTGTCGGTGCGGGTGTGTGTCAAAAAACTAAACACGTGTTCTTGCCTTGTACACGATGCTGCCGGTCGCAAGTCGCACCACATTGCACCATACGAGTCCCCACGCGTCAGGTGGAGGTGGCCCTGGTTGCAACATAAAGAAAATCCCTTTATTTCAATAAAATAGCGCACGGGATACAAACTCACGGGAAGGAAGCGAATGGATAGAAGGAAAAAAACAACGACCTCTCCGAGACGGCAGAAGAAGGATGGCGACAACGAATAAAATAAAATGGATTCGCATGTTCGGTACAAAAAATCACAAACCACCAACCATCTATGCTACGGATGGGACGGGAAAGAGAGACGATGTCATATGGCATTTCTTCCGGGTGGCTGCAAGAACTCCGAGGTGTGTTCCTTTAACTTATTTGAAACAGAAGTATTTGCGTTCCATTCTCTCTTTTTTCTCGCTCTCTTTCTCTCTTAGCCGTATGTCGGTTATTGTGCCCCTTTCCATTCCTTACAACTGCGCGCTGCACACAACCAATAACATTAGAAACTAAATTTATTAACTTCCATTTCGCGGTATATACGAATACCCAAAAACGAATAACATAAATCTTTGACCTCGCGTGTGTCGCTGTCGCGGTCCCGCGGAGTGCCAGGCAGCAAAAGGGTGGAAGCAAGTGCCGCCGTAAGAAAAGTCGAATAAAAGTGACACCATGCAGCATAATATTATGCTGAATGCTGCGAAGGGCACCCACACACACAAATGGGCCAACGAACCGAACCAAACGCCAGCCAACGTACATGGGTGTTCGAACACCTCCGCCGCGCGCTCTCCCTCTCGCCTAGGGGTCGTAATACCGTATAAATCTCCGATTGGCGGAAGCAGGCAAAATAAACCCACCCGTGGAGCTGGCAACTACTAAAACCCAATCCTGCACCATTGCAGTCGATTCGTTTCGCATAAACGACGTTTTTTTTTTTTGCTTTTTTTCCTACTACTCTGCTTCTATTTCACGGCCCCTCGCTTTCTTTCCAATCGTCGTACAAATAACGCACCACAAGACATCCGGCAGCAGCCGGAAGCGGGCGGTGCGGGTGTGGTGGCAAATGGCGACGCAAAGATAAAAACATGATGATTGCAAAGTGGAATGCGCGTGTTTTTCACCGGTTTCCCTGTCCCTTTTCATTTTTAAATCTCCCAAATACACGTGTCATCGCTGTGCCGCTGTTGTTTGTCTCCGGTGGTACCCGGGTAGAAGGGGCCGCCGCATGCCGCATGCCAAGCGGATTTGGGGTGATCGCCCTGGCCCTGGCTGATGTGTGACGTGTAGGCGATGCTCTGTCCCCGGCGAAGGGCGGGAGGGTTGAGTATTCCACGTGCTGGTTTTGTTTTATTATTGAACAGGGAAGTTTGTAATGTTTCGCCAAAGCAGGATGCTTCCGGCAGTGAAAGGGATACGCACTTTCTCCGCCCAAAAAACAGCAGCAGCAAAACATATTGCCTTCAAAAAACGGATCAAGAATAATTGCATACAGACGTATACAAACGACCAGAAGAGGGGACAGTAACATGAATCCATCCAATCATGTTTCCATAGGTTCATTAAAAAAGTATATTCTTTATGGTATTTCTTTCACATGTTCCCTTTAATTCGAAACATAGCAACATGTAAATGGTGAAAACCAATCATTTCTATTAAATTATTGAAAAACTCCCTCGATTCAAGACGATTATCGACTTTCATTTGACAACAAATCCTTGCTCACCATATCATCGCATAATTTCCTGACAAATGAATCCCATTACACATCCACCACAATTACACAACTCCACCGATAGCTTTCCCCGCAACACAGATTTATTCAAATGTTGCGAATGCTCCCTCTTCCTCCGTCCCCACCCAAACACAGAGTTCTAGGATAATTACTTAAGTGCACGAACATCACATACTTTATCGCACATTCAAATTATCCGCCACATTAGCTTGCACAGCTAAACTACAACACGCGATTTCCAATTTACACTTACGCCTTCCCGCTGAACCCCTTTTTTTGCTGTTTATTCACGCCACCCACTGGTGTGGCCAATGCACACACCTGCACCATCGCATAGCCCACCTGATATGTCACGCCCGGGACGCGAACGGAAACCCAGCAACCGTGAAAAGCGCACGAAACGGAACCAGTCGCAAAACGAACGACTAAACATCGGAGATGTCATCGTGACAAGGGCTGATGGGTGGCTTTCAAGCGGGCAGATTAAACACGCATTCGCATCGTTCGTACACCATTCGTCAGCAACATCAACGTGTTCAGGGCGTAAGCGGTTGAAGCAGGAGGAAGGAAGGACGCAATGTGTGGTAAGTGTAAGCAAATATTTCGTTAAACTGCCACCGCTTGTGTTCCACCCGTGTCCACATCCTACCCAGCATTCCCAGCGACCCCACGGTCCCCGTTTAGATCCTGCTTATTAATTGCTGTCTGGGTCGAGCTTCGCGCACAACCGGTACCGAGAACGAATGCCCGTTTTCCCGACGCCCGATCCGTTTTCCCATCGAACGCTTGACCAATCCCGAGATAATGGCTACCACTCTCAGCCCCAAACCTCGCTCATCCCCCGCGCCTTGCAATCATCTAAACACGGGCACTATTCGCCGTCGCGCTTCGCGGAGAACCTCACTCACTTACTTTACAATCCACACCGGTACCGGCGGTGGTAGCAGCGGGTTTTGCGGGTGTACAAACTCGGGCACAACCAGATCCTTTCTGGCCCCGTGCTGACGTTCAGCTACTGCTCGCTGACAAATGCTTACCGAATGGCTGGGCATTTAATTTCCATCTAGCCCTCTAGCCTCCCTGTACTCGCATTTTCGCACGGCGGTCGTTCCCGGTCCCGGACCCGGTTTGGTACGCTTTACGACGGAAGGTAAATATTTGGTTGACATGGTTACAAATGGGCCCCAGCACAAACACACACACACACACATACACTCGCGCGCGTACACATTCAGTTCATGCTCTCACATAGTACAGCTTTTCGCATCGGATGCTGAGCGAAAACCGTGGAGTGTTCTGACGTGGAAACATCAGGTTCTATGACATCAAAACATGCACCGTGTGCCTTGGAGTGTTGTGCTGCAGAGTCTTTTTTTTACTTTCTCTCTGTGTTTGTATACCATGCCAGCCACGCGGACCCCTTTTTGCACCACCAGGAGGGAATGCTGTTTTCCACACCTTTTTTTTAATGCGTCACTCCATGGCACGGCCAGCCGGCCAACGAGAACGATTACGCTTTTAAAGCAGTTTTGGGAAAGTAAATTTTTCGCTCATTTATAAATGTCACGATTTCGGTCGATTAGTTTCACCTGACCAAGCACTTGCTGTACATTGTCCGCCGGGGCGGGGGACCATGGGGGCCGTGGGTGTCCAGGCTGGGCGAGTAAGGGATTCAGCGCGCCCGTGGACGTAAATATGAAGTGTTTGGCGTTGGCTTTTCGAAAAACTTAAACAGCTGCTGCCAAATAGCCATCATTCCGCACTAAACACGTTGCTGCCGTTTCTTTGAAGCACCCATTCCGGAAAAAGGGTTCCGTACCGTCATGTTGGAGGAAGGATGAATGGTGGGTGGTCTGATAAATAAAACAAAGGCGAGTCAGGGCATGGCATTAATATGACGGGCTTCGGAACGGGCTGGCAATCAAATGCTCACACTTCAATCGATCCGGTCAGATCTGTTATCCGTTCCGCTGCTCACTGCCGCGCGAAGGTTCTCGCTCTGCTCTACTCGACACAAAATCAAAATGTAATATCCTTTCTATTGCCGCCGCGCCCACACGCCTCCCAGTACCGGCCGCACCGAAACTAACCAAGAACGTGTATCTTGGTCTTTGTCGGTCCCGGTTCCACGTATACCCGGAAGTGGCACGGCTATACCGTACGCAATAGCGATTTATATTGCGAAAGTAATCACGGACACAGCAAAGAAAAGAAAGAGCACTGCAAAACAAAAAGCGAACGAAATATCATCATTCAGCAAAGTGATATGCCGTTCCGTCCGTCAATGCCAGCGCCGGAAGTTTCTGCAGCAAAGAAGACATGTGTGAAGACGGCACCAAAAGTTCCTTTTGTACACCCCGACGAATCGCTTTTACGGTATTTCAGGGCTGTCAACTTGTTTTATCACCAATCAAAAAGGGAGAACGAACATTTGCCAGCAACAACAGGCACTGGGCCACCAGCCCACGATGCCCGTATGGCCAGTTTCGCACACACACACACATGTCGGGATCGTTCGGTGCGATATCCGCTGTATAGAACATAGCGAGACTAGAGAGACGCAGATCCATATCAGCGTCCTCTGCCTGGTAGGTCCGGCGATAACAAGACCGACGATACGAAAGCAAGAAAACAAGCCAGAGCGGATAAGCGATCTTGCCAAGGCGAACCAAAGCTCCTAGCCGCACGGCCGGCAACATGCGGAAGGAAATATTTTACCAAGTTTCCGAGGATTTTTCATAAGACTTTTCGCCTCGTTCCAGGCAAGTGAGCGCGGACCGGAGGGATCGGACTTCTTTTTTATGATTGGACCGTCTGTTTCTTGACCGTTTGCACTAAGTAGATCAGAGCCACAGGATCACATCACACGGCCGTGCCCGGGAAAGGCGCGGTACAGTAAGGGGCGGTATCTTCTGCATTTTCAAGAAATGTTTCGTACCACATCCTATCTCCACTTGCTCCAGCACCATCGCTGCTTTGTTGCTGCTCATCACCATTCCTGCTTCACTCCGGCAGTCCTGGAGCGAGCAAATTTTTTCATCGTAAACTAGGACAAGCAATCTGGAAGGGCAGCGTTACGTCCGACGTTGCAATAGTTTTCCGTTCGGCACACACAAACTCCCTCACCTCTTGAAACGATACCTACCGAGCGAGCAGTTGCAGTTGAGAGGCGGAAATATATTTCGTTTGTTTTGCCCGAGGCCGATTCCGATCGCAAGCGGAAGCGCAAGCATGCTGGAAAATGCTTGCATCAAACGCCACCAGGAGACGCCCGGAAGTTGGCAGCGCAGCATAAATATTGCCGGAAAATGGTGAAGGGGAGAGCGAACATTCCCGAGCAGCGTCAGCTGCAGCACGCCCGCCACCAACGGCGGGTGCACCATCGAGACGAGATTAAAATTGTTTCCAGGCAAGGCGTTGCCACCAACTGCAAGCAACAGTTTCGCATTGGAGCAGTATTTGATCTCGGATAAAACTTCCAACAAGTGCCGGGGTGACGATGGCATCGGATATGCACGGCACATCAACTCACCGGGCCGGCCTGGAGCGATCCTTCATTAACATTCAAATCTTATTCTTAATTAGGGTAGCACCTAGAGGTGGTCTTAATTAATTTCATTTCATCACCCGACAACAAATAGTAGATCAAACAATGGCTCAGTTTACTGTCATGAATATCTGCGCCTTCCCGATCCTTCCCACCCACAATGGGGCTTCGTCAATCCGTCGCTCTTCATCTCCCTGCAGGCAGAGTGATTAGAAATACATTCAATTTGAATATAAAATTAAAAGCACTGCCACAAACATTGTCGATGATATGGCTTCCTGCAACCCTGATCGAAACGCCTTTGATTTGTTTGAGTGAGAAAATGCGATTAGCATAAATACAAACACGGCCCCAATGAGACCGCAAACTTTCACCGTGCGTGATGGCACCCATGCTTGCGGTAAGGAACGTCAGTGTACCGCTCTAACTGTCCCATTTCGGGTACGTTGAAGGCTTCGTTGCGAGGTACAGCCAGCTTCACGCTCAGCGACTCGGCGCCTCCTCTGATGACGGTTTAATTTATGCGCGCCGTAAAGTATGCACGTTGTAATGCGCCGCCGCTACACGGTATTGCCCTTTTTTGCAATCAGAATTTTAACTCGATTTCATTCGAAGGCCAACATTGCTGCATCCGGCGGTTAATTTTTTTTTGTTCTCTATCCATACTACGTGCAAACGCAAGATTTAAATAAAATCATATCCATTTTTGTTTTCGCTCCACCGCTCGTCGGTACGCCTGAAAGAGCAGCCATGAACGGGAAGCGTTTCGATTACAAACACACGCGCTCTCCACCCCGCCCAGTATCCTCCTTGTACGCCTATGCTAATGGGGCGAAAATGTTATGCAATGCTCAGAATTGCTAATTTAAGGAAAATATTTTCCTCACTTTTCGAGTGCGTAACGGACAAAAAACCAACAACCGTAACCACGGCACAACCGGCCCGCAAACCGGCCAGGCCACACACACACAGCATCCTTATCCACCCAGCCCAAGCACCGGCACCAAACGGCTTGAATTGATGAATTAATCGAGTCCTTGGCCCACCAGACACAATCACCGAGGGGAATGAATGAGTGAGTTGGCTTTCTCTACTGCGTTTTTCCTACACATCTTGTTGCTAAACACGCCCAGGCTAATCGGACCTTCGACCCGTCGGTTCCGCAAAGCGCACGAAACAAACGACTGCCAGCTTTCCACAAGCAAAACCCTTCGCGACTAGAATCCTCGCCACCTGACAGTTGGAGGAGACTGTAAAGCAAAACACATGTTTTGCCCATCAAAACACGTGCTCACTGAAGAGCGAGGGCCACATTTCAATGCATAAATGAATATTTATCCCGTCCTGTTTCGGTTTTCCGATCCCTGGGACACGGGCAAGAGAGAGATCACTGGACGGAAGGGGCATCAGAACGTAACTCATTTTCTATACCCAACGGACCGACACTCGTCGGCAGCATCTCTTCTCCTAATGACCGTACCACCGGTTGTGCATTCGCTCTGCAAAGGCCATCGGTTTTGGGTTGGGAGTGCTTGTTTTTCGATTTTGCGCATATATTCAAAGATGTGTCGTTTTTGCCCTCCGCCCGCCCGAAGGCTCTCTTTCTCGATGACTTTCTACAAGCTCTCCCCAGCACGCGATAGGCTCGGTCGGATACATGTTATCTGTAGATCTGCATAAATAAATAACGCAAAAACAACCAGAACCAACAGCACGCCGAAAAAAAACCTCTCTCCAGCAGAAACGCATACACTCAGGGATGAACCGTTTGCCAATTGGAAAGCAAGAGCTGAAAGATTACGTTTATTTTCCGCCAAAAACATTTGCCTTGTTGTTTCAGTCCTCGCATTTCCTTTGATTGTGTTGCATCGTACCGGCACCGAATGACGAGTTGAAAGCTCTCCCACACGGGAAAGATGAAAGGATTCGAGTTTGAAGGCTGGCGGACTTTGCAGATACATAGTGCACGGACTGAAGCACTAAACTTGATTAGAAATTCACATCGGAAATTCGAAGAGATTCATAGGAAAACTTGGTGTTTCCCACCCGATGTGGGTTGCTTTAAACAGGAAGAAATTCCACGTGAGATCCAGGATCTTCCTGCCGTGGATCGGGACGCACCTTCAGAGCCTTAAAAACTGTCCCGAAGCCATACACACAGTCCTTGGTAATGAATAATTTAAGCTACGGTACACAACCGCCCTGGCTGTCCTTCTTGGTCCTTGGTGCGCCCCGACTGTGGACATTAGCTGGACGGTAAATGCGCAACCATTATCGTTAAGTTTGGCGGATATGTTTATGGATGAAAGCGGAAATGATCCCTGCCCGGAAGCAAGCCACCGTTGTCGCAGATAATACCGAAAGCAACGGTTATTTGCACACTGTTGTGTAGATTACGGTGCTGTAAAATCCAATTACTTGCCACAGATTCTTGGCGGACGGCTGTAGCACGGACGAGGTACCTTTCTGCACGGCACAAATTTGACGCAGCGCATCGCATCTTATGACGCTGCGGTTTGTGTCCGTGTTAGAGTTTCAATCGTTAAAATGCGACAGTAAACCTCTGTAAAAAGAGTACAGTAAAGTTACACACCATTGTTGCTGTTGGACGGTTATTGCTCGATGAGCAGTTTGAAAACATTCTCTGGATGCGAATAAAGATGTATCAACCTTTGCTGTGGAAAAATAACGTCATCCTGAAGGCAACAACATTCACCATATGGTTCAACAAATGATTGGCTCCACATTGGTCGTTACAATTATACGCATCAGGTTCAGACGACACACCGTCTGCTTGGTGGTAAAGCGGCACACAAAAAAGTGAAACTTTATCATATTTGTTAGCAATTATTTCCGCAGACAGTGGATCATCCAACGTATGCAAATGTCGCGCTCGTACAGACGGTCCAAACGATTTGCACCAATCAGCCCGGCGTTGGGCAACGGAAGGGGCCAGCAAGCACGCACCATCGAGCATACCAATTTCGCACATCTTTCGCCGGTCTCGGTTACGGTACGCTGCAAATAACTCCCAATTAACACCAGCTGCTACTTCATTTCGGATCAATTACGCTATTTATCGGGCGGACACGGTCGCGCCATGCGGTCGTTTGTTATGGGAGCAGAGAGAACCAGAAAAAAACAGCTACGAATCTTTCCAAACTACAGCAATAGCAACAAAAACAGATTCCCCAAACAATCGCAAATCCGGCGTCAGTTTTGTGTGGCATCGGGTGAGGCACAAAAAAATTCGCAAAGCGAAAGCAAAAAGTTGGTGCAAAATTAATGATCCCAACTGGTTGAGTGGGGTGGACTCAGGACTTTACCGTGTTCAAAACATCTCCCTCCTACATTTGTCGGAACGGTCAACGAACGTGGGTAGAATACTTGTTTTAAAAAATTGTCCCAACACCTTGTTTGCAATCTCTGTTGGCGAGATCGCCGTTGTCCCTTTTCGCGTTAATTAGAATCCTACCACTATGTACGCCAAACGGTCAAACACAGCATTCAGTCCATCACACACAAACACACACTTCCTGTGCACCTTCTGTGTAACACAGGGGCGACCCGAAAGGTCACTCAACCAGAGTTGCGCACAATATTTCCCCTCTCAACTCCTGCAACCGGGATTTTTCTCCCAACGCATGTCCCCCGGGAGGGCGTGGGGAGGAGACATGATTGAAATGGTAACTATGTAGCAATTAGCCTAAATGATGCTCACCCGAACGGGTAATGAACTAGAGAGACGCCGGGGAAAGGACTGGAACGCCAGGTGTAGCAAAGAACCGTTCTACCTTCGACATAAAACCGATATCAATTATTCAACCCTACCGTGAGAGATCCCATGTCCATGCTGGGCAGGACGAGAGAACGACTTCGACGTCCGTTCAGTACGAAACGGGACAAGACAGGCGAGCGCAACGTACCAGTGCTCCTGCCCTCCCATCGATGCACCTGTCCCTGTGTGCCTTGACAGCACAGCATACATCATGTGATGTGTTGTGCATCTATCAAATAATCCATCATCTAAAAAGCACCGCAGCAGCAGCAGCAATGAGACGGATCATGGTCTGCTACTGCTGATGCTGTTATTCACATCGAAACGCAACCAGCTCGCCACGGCATCGTTTGAAGTCATCAAACATTTAATGCTTTTACCCTTTTATATTATTTCCGTTTACAATCGGCATTACATTTTCATGACCATACAGCAACCCCTTGCTCATTGTGCGCGGTAGCTTGTGCGATGGGATCAATGGCAGCACCCTGAACGCGCCCGAACTGCATCCATTTGTCAATTCGCTGCATCGATAGGATAAAGTGCATGCACCCATTTACAGGCTAGTAGCCTTTCGGTTCATTTAGCATGCTTCTGGTCTTTTTTTTAATACGCGTGCTCCAGAACGATGTGAACCATTTCAATTAGCATTCCGCCCCCTTTCGATTCGCCTTTGACCCGAGCGTATGCCTCACTCACACGCACAGCAGTGCGCTCTTGACAGTGCACAGCCTCACATTCAACAAACGGAACAGCTCTTTAAGTATAAAGTAAACTCCGAAAACTTCAATCCACCGAATCGCTAAACTCGGCCAACCCGACATCAAAGCATCCGGGCCCAGCAGGCCTGTATCGTTCCAATTATTCCTGCTGATTCGTTCCGGCCGCAGAGATCTACAGTGGCCGAACTAAATCAACGCTATCCAGCCCTCGCATCTAGCGGAACAAACATAAACCTATGCGCGAAACACACACACACACAACAGTTAGCCAAACAACAAGTGCTCTGTCAAAGCCGAACGTCATCCTGCGTGATCTTTGCACCCCTCCCACGGGACACCCTCGCTGTCCGTCTGCCTGCCCGCCTCGCTTGGAAAAATGAATTTTGATGAATTGATTTCGGCCGCGCGGTTGCTCCGACATACATCACACATATGCCATCTTCTTCCTGATAGACCAAACATCCAAACAACCTACCGCATCAAATGAGACCTCAAAGCCTGCAGCACCCCGCGAGTGCCGCTGTGGCAGGACACACATCCTGTTTTGATTGCTCTGCATGTGATTGGAGGTGTCCGACTCCGGTCCGGCCGGGCCCAGTCGAACCCGGTGCTTTCTAGGGGCACCGTGCTGCAATAGACTCGTTCGCCGGGCAGACGACACAACCAGACGTTTATTTGACAGCGCTCCTGCTCCTTCACTGTGGGCAGCAGGTTCTGTGTCCGCGCGCGTTACCAGCGACCGAGCGAGTGGCAGCTGTTACCGATCGTTAGCTTCCCAATTCTGTTGTTGCTCGGAAATTGCACTGCTTATCAGGAGGACGCTTGCCCGGGAATGGTTTCTTTTCCAGCCGCGAACGCGGTCGAAGTACGAGCTACCAGCTTTTGATAAATGTTGCATGTGTACGTGCCGGGATTTGCCACACAACTGGACCTCGGAGCCGGGCATCGCACAGCAAGGCTTGCCGGTAGTGTCCTGATGAGGTCGGTGTTCACAAATCAATACACCTCACCGCTAGTTTGATAGATTTGCTGCACAACGCCAGGGCGGCAGAATCCTGCTGATCGATTCGGTGTATCTGTGTGTGTGTGTGAGTGTGTCTGTAGCATTGTCGGCATGGCATCGTCTCATCGTCTCGAACGAATAATTAAATATTTGTGTTAACAGTTAGCATACAAATTGATGTGACACTGGGACGCCATGTACTTGTGTTGTCGCAATTGCTCGATTGCGAAACCACCTCGGGTGAGACTTCACAAACATTCCCCCTTTCTGAGGTGGATCGACCCGGATGCGCTTGAAAGGGACCCATGCCGGACCCTTCTTCCCAGGTCGGTGTGGTGAAGTGTGTCGTCAGCCTCGGGCCTCCCGCTGGCCGGTTATAACATTCCAAAAGAGGTTCTCCCTTTAGGCGATTCAATATGAACCAGCAATTTGCCATTTGCTGTGGAATGGCACGCAAGCGATGAACTGGATAGCCCGAGCAGCATCATCATTTGCGCAACACTTACGCGTTCGATGTAACTCACAATTACAAAGACCGGCATCAGCAACAACAACCAAAAACGAACACAATAAAGCATCAACCACTCCCTCGTTAAGAAGGACGGTCGTCCTTTGCGTACGCGCTGCGATTCCGGTTCCGGTTGTGAGCAGCAATTTTCCCTCTTCAGCCAACAACAATCATGCTCATGCTGCCATTATGCCATTACTCTCCTTCCAATAACCGATCCGAGGGGCTGGAAATCATCCGCATTGGGGTGTGATTGTGGCAAGCTGGCAACGGTACCGTAGGCCAAGCTCAAACTCACTTGCATTCGCATTTAAATCAATTTCTAATGACACAAAACACGTTGGCCCTGTGCGCCGTTTAGCGGCCGCTCTAGCTGTGACGCGCCCTAAACAAGAGGGCCGTCGTTCGTTGGCCTCTTACCATTACTTCGTTACCGAAATGGTTTTGTATCTTCTGGCCCCCACCCGTTGTACAAAACACATTTTTCTTCTTCGTTCTTTTTTGACTCGATTCTTTTCGCCGTAGAGCGCGCGAGCGCTAACTTCTTTAGGATGGAAATATGTTAATTTAAATTATGATGCGAAAATTGATGGGGTGTCGCTAACTGATGCGACACCGAGCGAGGGGTGAACAGCGCAAGAAACCGTTCTGGCAGCCAACCACGGGGATGGTTCTGCGAAAACAGCAACTTCCGGCTGCCCGGAAACTTTCCTGATCCGATCCGACCCGACCGGCGTGACGTGCCGCATTCCCTGGTGTATTGGTGTGTGTGTGTGTGTGTGTGTGTGTGTGTGCCTAGAGAGTAACTGTGGAGCGCCGACTGTTGACTGCTGATGATTATTTGCCTAGGATACAGAATTTTACCAGTTCGGCTGCTCCGCACGCCCTCGCCACACGGCACTGACGGAACTTTGTGTTTAACTTGTTAATGCAATTTAATTAATTTGATTGAAGTGCACAGACGCCTACGACAACGCGCGAAGGAAATGGACACGCGTCGCTGACTACCTCTTGGCAGCATTTGGCGCACCTCTGCTCCCAACATGCCAACAGCTCCCTCGGCAAGCACAATCAATCGGTGCACAATATTTGACATTGCGTATAAATCAACCCACCGCGATGGGCGAGTGTTGGACGCGATGGGGAATTTTCCACCTGGACGCTACATTTGCCAGCGCGCATGCATATTCATGCCACTTCACGCCCATCAATCACGCATGATCTATTCCCCCGGAGCTGGAGATCAATTCAGCCCAGAAGACAAATGCGCCAACCAGAAACACACTGCTGGCCAACAAATCAGGAACGGTAATCTAATTAATGTATCATAATACTGGCACAAAACTACTCAAATCAATCCCGCGTGTCTCTGTTCTCGCCATCTCACGAAACCGGGGAACAGGCCAGGAGTTTCCAGACCAGTTCAGAGCTCTGTGCCGAACAGTTAGTTCGATTGATCTGTTACTTCATTTAGATTCAATTTGACAGTATTTTAATAACAATCATAGCAATTCAATTTAAATATAAAATAAATTATTCCCTACTCCTCACCCCTTTCGGCCGTTTGGGCCCTATTTTGTTCCCATTTTGCCAATTACAGAAACAGCCCGCAGTCTGGTAATCTGATTTTACAATTCCACTTTTGGCGATTCCCGCTCGCACCATGCGTTCTGTGTGCACTCGATGTGCATGTGTGTTCGTGTTTGTGCGTTTTGAGGCTTATTTAATATACAGCACCACTTGTGAAACCCGTTCAATAGTTAGACATGGACACACACACATGAAAAAAAAAACCCGATTGCACCACACGAAAGAGAGAATAAAAAAACACCAACTTCAACAATGATTTTTCCAATATTAAATTAAAAATACCTCCCTGCCAGATTCGCAATCGCGTTCGCTTCGACCATCAAAAGCTGAAAAGCGTATCGCGACCACGCTGCAGCAACTTTTCCATCGCTGCCACACGACTGTGGAAACTCAAAGATGAACCCACCGAGCGCGCCGGGTCGATTCGATGAACCATTCGAATTTAACATCTGGTTGCACTTCCCGAATGCAGTTTGCAGACCTCCCGACCACAACCAGTCTTATTTTGAAACGTTCATCCGCAATACCCGCCCTCTGCACCGTCCCCTTTACCCCCATTTGCCCGACCACCCGCGTATGTCCCAAACCGCACGGTTCGCACTGTAATTTTAATTGAAACGAATTCGCCCATCAAGTGTGGTTAATTGCGCTAATTTAGATGAATTTGGCGAGTCGCAATTTGCTTTTCCAAACCAAATCATATTACCGCGCCGTATTATCGTGTAATTGATCTCACGCAGCATTGCCAACGCGCTTATGGAAATGGGTTGCAAAATTAGCTTCGCTTATTGTTTTCCATACAGCCAATGCGGGACTGCAGGGTACCAGTGCCAGTACCGCCACGGTCACTTCATATACTTTAATGTACTCTACAACGCAACAACCAGAAAAAAGCACACGTGCCTTTAAGTGACCATTCCTGCAACGATCACGAGAAAAGGAAGAAAAAAACACGCGTCTCGTGTCAAAATGCCAAGGGGTAGTGCGTGTATTTGCAATTTCTCTACACGGTTCTGGTTCTTTTTCCTTTCCCCCTTTTTTCTGGGATGTGTGCAATATTTCCGAATGAAAATAAATTCCAATGAAATGGCACCATTTGCTTCTTGCCCTTTTATGGTTGCCTTCATTACTTTTTTTTTTCTTTCGATTTTCACTGCCATCATTCAGAATAGGGCTCTGTAGTTCTTTGATGATTCGGAACATTCCATTTGAATTCATTTTAAAATACATTTGCTATACGTGACGGGTTTGGGAGGGTTTCCGTCCGCTTCCCGATCCGCTCCCATTGCGCGGAATGGGATTTTTTTTTCGTTGATGCCTTTTTTAAACTTATCTTGAGTAATCTAGAATTTTGATGATCTATTTCACCCATGGCAGAAAAAAATAACTCGAACCCATTTAGAACAGCGCTAGTGAAGCGCAAAATCATTTCACACATGCATTGTGTGCGCCATGTCTTCATTGCCTGCCTCGCTTCACATTACCATGGCTTGCAATTTTCTTTTATCGACTCTCCCCTCCAATGCTTTACTGTTTGGTTTGGGATGACTTTCGCACCTCGCATGTCGATGTCCCCATGTCGCAGCCACATGCATGCCGTGCATCCGTTCAACCGTTTAAACGTTCCACCAGTCGCCAGTAATGACAATGGCCTACCCCAGCAACGAAAATGAACCTCCCACCCAGGGACGGGAAAAACCAGGAAATGAAATAAAACCGCTTGGGCCCGAGCAACGCGGGGCGAAGAGTGCTGGTGCCGGCTGCAGACGATTGCATCGTTAAGACACCATGACGAATGGGTTCTTTGCAAAAGACTTCCCATGAGCGTCTTCCTTCTCACACATCGGAATGCCATTTATGCTTTGCCTCGGGAAATTCTTGCATCGCCGTATCGCCACACTCTGTCCCCTGTGCGATTTCGGCGAGACAAAGTCAGAATGGTGAAAGCCACGCCGAAAAAAAGCCCCTGAAGAAAAATGGCCGACGGGTACGCACTCACACAATCACACAGACACACAAGCGCGCACGCCACAATAAGGCGCCAAACAGCCAACGACAAATGCAGGGTCGCATAATTGGTATCGAGATTTTCTTGGCGATTCCACTTTCTTTTCCATGGAAATAAATATCTACCCCGTCCTTCCCTGCTCCCCCTGCTTGCAGGCAACACCCCCAGCTCTGGCTCTTTCTCTTTGGGCTACGATTTTCCGCCATCCTTTCCATCCCATTCAGTGCGTTTGGGGAAGAGAAAAGCCGACGAGCAAAACGACGACCAGACATGGAAAAGGTCTCCCGATGGGATCAAAAATGTAATTAATTTTTGGGCCAAAAACAAAACCCGGAAGTCATGCATGTGATTCTGTGCCTCTGTGTGTATGTGTGTCGTGGTTGTCACTGGGGCTGAGGTTCGGATGAAAAGAAACAATTAGCCGCCTGCTTTATGGGCAGGTGCCTCGGAAGGGACCGAATGTACCAAATGAGCATAAATTTGGCCGCACTCACTTTTGCGATACACTCCCATTCTACGTGCATCGTCAACTCCCTCCTTGACTGCCGGAAAAGGGATGGGGTAAATGTATGTATGTATATACGGCCCGGCCACCACCACATCACCAAAGCTCTCAGTCACATCTGTGACAGCAGCGAGTGACAGTTGATTTGAGGCCTGTCCATGAATTAGTCGAAACCCGAGAGCGAGGGTTCTGCGCCACGTTTCGTGTTTCGTGCTGCTCAAGGATTATCCTTCAATAAAGTCGGTCTCGCCCCAACCGGGCCCGATCTCGGCCGACGGATAT
>AXCO02003092.1:0-24945 GCA_000473525.2 Anopheles melas | reverse complement strand
GAAAGGATCTAGGATATATTCATTTATTTGATTAAATTTTTGGAGCTCTGTTTGCACATCCGATTCCGGCGATGTATACACGCGTAGACAGTGTGAGAATGTGAGCACACACACACACACACACACACACACACGCACGAACACATAGAAAAGGAAGGGTGTGATGCATGTTCGCTATCAGAAATTGAGCACCGATTGAAGGGTATCCTGGGTAACCGTGCAGGGGAAGGGGAAGAGAGATTTTCACCACGTAAATATGATACATCCGACAGAGCCGTGAGCAACATGCGAACAAATATTGTTTTCGGAAAGTTTTGGATCAAACAGAATGCTCTAAAACTGATGAACTTACCTGTAAACTGGGTGGTTTTTATTTTTGGGAATATGTTTTACTGTGGCATGATTGAATTGGTTTAAAATGAAGAGCATGATAGATGTATTAACAAAGCCCCTATCGTCTGCTAGCTGGCTGGATACATATTTTAAGCTTTCTAGCTTAGAAATTCAAACACAATATTGTATTCCTGCTTTATCTTTGATTTAAAAACTCGAGCAGTAATTATATATCCACCATTTTCAACTAGACTGGACTAATGTAGGCTCAACAGCAAACTAAAATATGGAAGAAAATTTAGCTTATCTTGTAAAAAGTGAGCAAAATCTGTTAACGCCTGAGGTTTCCGTTAGCTCAAAAATAATTGAAAAAAACTATTATTTTTGAAACGGTATGCAATTGGCATCACACCTTTACTCCTAAATATAGGCAAAAGAAAAATATTTTAGCGCCATCTGCATCTGAATCAGTAAGTCCTGCTCGGTACTAAAAACAGTATGCAATGTGCGAATAAGACATCGAAAAGGTATGCAATGATTCAGAATGGATTCCGCCTACAGAGTATGCAATGCGTGTGCCATGCACTACGCAAGTTGTATGCAACCCGCATTTCCTCTCAAAAGTCTGCAGCGCCATCAGCATATGAAGTTGCGAACTAATTGTGCGATGTCTTTCTGTCGAGTGTGCAAGCTTTGAATGTGTATGCAATCCGCTCTAAAATAATATTTTCTTTCTGTTCTAAAACTTCATATCCGATTGGTATGCAATTTGCAATACATCAACTGCCGCTTCGATTTGAATTGGACGCTTTTCCAGCACGAGCTTTACGTTGCATTTACCTTTTTCATTTGTGTGACAATTATTATTTCCAGTAATGTTTAAAGTATATGTAGTGATCACAATTCAATCATCTTATCAACTATACCACATTTGCATTTTATTTCGAGCCAACGTTAAAGCGTAGCGTGACCCGTAGCATCAATTCTCAAAAATCAATTTCAATTACTTTACTATTCCACACACGTGCGATACGCTCCATTTTGCACCGCACAATTTGGGGTCCGGAGACCGGGATGTTTGCTTATACCTGCAGCAGCAGACAAACACCACCGAGTGTCCATTTGGCGGACTTTTCCTTCGTTTTCAAGTTGAACGTCCACACAAACGTTGGGCCCCGGGTTCTGCAAACAAAAAAAAAGCACACACGTCGTCATCGTCGTTATTGAAGAGGTTCGCCGTTTTCGCTTCCCACCTCAACCACCCTCTCTCACTTACCGCGTTTTGTAGACCGGACACTCGTAAATGTTTTTCGTCTCCTGCTTGTCCTGCGTGATGGCTTTGATGTAGATGACCGGCATCTGGGGGAACAGCTCCTTCATCAGCGAGTTCGCGATCGAGCCGACGCTCACGTCCCACCGGGCGCCCTCCATGAACAGCCCGTTCACGTAGGCGCCCTCGCGCGGCGGCGCACTAAAGTCCTCCTTCCACTTCTTCGTCACGTCGCAGCTCAGGCACATCTTGTCCAGCGGCCACTCGTTCTTGCGCGCCGTCTGCTGCATGATGGCCGTGAGAAAGCTCTGCGGATTGAAGAACCCGGCCAGCCACACCGAGGACGGCAGATTGAAGTCGTTCGACCACGCCTCCAGCTCCTTGATGCGAATCAGCAGGTCGGCGAACCACGACTGCAGCCCGCACATCGACGGGTACGCGCGCTTGGTCCAGTTGTCCGGCACCTGGTCGAAGAACAGCGCCCCCTCGAGCGTCTCCATGTCGGTCGTGATGGTCAGCTCGCCCTTCAGGCCGAGCAGCAGCTCCCGCAGCGACCGCTTCACCTCCCGCACCAGTATGTTCATGCGCTCGCACTCCTGAAACGCGACGATGATGAACGGCGTCCGATCCTCGACGCGTGCCATCAGCTCCAGCATGTTAAACTCCTCCGGCAGCTTGTCGAGAAAATCGTCGATGATGTTCTTCACCACGTCCTCCCGGCTGATGGAGCTGCCGCTCGAGGCGCCCGAATCGCGCGGCTGCAGCTCGAAGATGGTTTTGAACGCCTGCTCGGACAGCGTGGTGAGGAAGCCGATTTCCGCGTTCGGATGCAACCCGTACAGATGCGGCGACTCGGAAGGAAGATTGTCGTCGATGTAGTTGTGGTAGCCGACGTAGTCGAGGTTGGGCGGGGCCGGAAAGCCGGTGGCAAAGTTCAGATCCCCATCGACCAGCTCGGGCTGCATAAACTCCTCCAGGTACGTCCGACACAGCCGCCGGTCCCAGTCGTCCGTGATGTGGCCGCCGTACATGATCTCGCCGAACAGGTAGCGCAGATCCTCCCACGGCACCCGGTTGTTCGCCTCCAGGTAGTTGTACAGCACGTACACGCTGATCGTCAGGTCGCCCACGTTGAACGGGTACGAGCGGTTCCAGCCCTGCGGACCGAACTTGCGCCGCTCCGCGACCACCGCGTGGAAATAGCACAGAGAGAACAGAATCGCCTTGAACTCGGCCTCTTTGCCGCACATTTCCAGCGTCTCCTGGTTGAAGTTGTCCAGCGCTTTGTGCACGTTCGCCAGCATACCCGTCGGCGGCTCGTTCGTGATCTTGATGGCCGACTCGAGGATGCCCTGTGGTATGATGTGATACTCAGCCGACGGTGCCGGCTCGCCGCTAATGAACAGCCGGTAGTTGACGTGTGCGCCCTCCTGCGTGGCTTCCATCTTTTTCTCCAGCGTCGGCAGCCACTTCGCGACGAGGTGAATGTTTTGCAGCACCACCCAGTGGCCCTCCTTGCACGCGACATCCATCGCCGCCTCGGCCACCACCTCCTGCCCCTGCCCGAGCGACACGTTGTAAAAGTTCCCATAGTCCGACGCGAACCGCATCTTCTTGCCCAGCTTCTCCACATCCTTCAGCGGGTCGACCCCGGCGGAAAGAATGAAAAACACCGGCGTGCTCGCGCTCGACTCCTCAAACGAGCGGGCAAACTCCACCGTCCGCGCCTCCACGTACCGAGCGCCCAGCTTCTCCTCCACAAAGTACCGTATCGCGTACGTCATCCGGTCCGGGCGCAGACACCGCATAATGCACAGCCGCTGCAGCGCATTCTTGTTCTTCCACTCGCCCGGCATCTTCTCCCGCTCGGGGCACTCCGACTCGGTCAGCTTGCGCCACCGCTTGGCCGACCCCTCGATGTCCTTGTCGAGCGCCCGGAACTCGTCCATGTTGGCGAGCGCCTTAATGCCGCCCCACCCACTGTTGGACAGGAAGTCGAACGGCGACGTCAGGTTCGGCGTGTACGGGAAGCGCAGCAGAAAGTCCAGCTCGCCCGGATCGATCTCCTTCGCGTGCAGCAGTATCTGGATCGCCATCTGTGCCATGAAGATCAGCTTGTCCTTCTCGAACAGGCCGCGCGTCGTGTACATGTGCACCGCGAACGTGATCGACTCGATCAGGTTGGCGACGCGCTCCTTCAGCTTGTCGGCGGGCGCCGTCTTCGCGATCGCGTCCTTAAACACGGTCGTGAACGCTTTCAGCGAGAACTGGTAGATCGGGTTGATCTTGTGCAGATCGTTCAGGATGAAGTACAGTATGGAGGCACGCTCGGCCGCGGACCGGTAGCTCTCGAACGCGACGTCGATCGCTTCCGACGTTTTCCGGCTCTCCCGCACCTTGATCTCGACCTCGGCCGCCGTTTTCTTCGTCTTCTCCAGGTTCAGCACGAGCGAGGCGTCCTCCAGCACATTCTCGCCGGCGGACGAGAGGCGACTAAGGAGATCGTCTTCCAGCAGCTTGAGCGTGATCTTGAACCGGTTCTGCTCGGTCGTCAGGTCCGCCTTTTGCTTCTCCAGATCGGGCCGCTCGGCCTTCACCACCTCGGCCAGCAGCTGCTCCTCGAGGCCGTCGCGCGTGACGGTGAAGTTGATGAGCGTCGTCTGCGCCTGCATCTCCGGCTTGTAGTGCGGGTTGGCCAGCTTCGTCTGCAGGATGAGCTGGAAGCTGGGATTGTAGTCGATCTCCTTCTCGCCCATCCGCAGGCAGCGGCCCTTCTTGACGAGCATCCGGCCGAGCAGCGGATCCAGCACCGCGTCGACCGTTTCGCCGATGTTCTCGATCAGCAGTATCTTCCCGTTCACCACGCACCGCTCAATCACGTCCAGGTAGCCGCGCACGGTCAGCCGCAGCACCGTCAGCTCGTCGCCATACTTTTGCTTGATCCATTTGATGCCCTGTCTGTTGCGAGATGGAAGAGAAAACAAGAGTATGTAATAGAAAAGAAGGCTTCAATCCTGCACCACAATTCTTCGTGGGAATCAACTTACAACTGCGGATCAATCATGAGCGGCCAGCGGGACGAGTACGTCAGTATGGTGGCGTTCTCCGCCGACATCCGATCGGAAGGCAGGCCCTCGTTGTTCCACGACGCAATCATCGCATCGTCACAGATCAGGCTGAGCGGATCGACACCCTCCGTGAACGGTATCATCGGGCGGGACATGCGGAACGTCGGTATCCACAGCCGCTCCTGCAGCTCGACGCGGTATCGTCTGGTGAAGCAGCCGACATAGCTGATAAAGCAGGCAACCAATAGCACATCGCCCGGCAGGGTCACCGTCTGGCCCTTCAGCATGGCTATCGATTCCCGCCAGCGCACATTCTCCGATGCCAGCCCGTTCACCAGACGATGCGCCAGGTCGATCGTGAACGCCGTCTTGTCCGCCTCGTCCTGGCACTTTTGCTTCTCCGCGAGCGCATTGTTGAACGCCGCCTCGATCACGCCCAGCTTGTCCTCCAGCTCGGTAATCTTCGACTCGAGCTCCATCAGCTTGTCCTGCGCGTCCTTCAGCTCGGTCTGCGCCTCGTTGAGTGCGCGCTGCTTCGGCTCCACCACCTGGTACACCTCGTAGAACCGGTGTATGTTGATGACCCAGGCGCTCAGCCCGGCGGCCGCGATCGACTTGGCCCGTATCTTGTCCGGATCGAACTCGGGATCGCGCAGGTACAGCTGCAGCGCCTTGATCACGTCCGGATGGATGTGCTCCTTGTCGTAGTACAGCAGATCGTTCAGGAACACGTCCACCTTGTTCATGATCATCTTGCACGACTTCCAGCTGCGGTCCTTCGGGATTTTGCCCTTGGGCGAGAACAGCACCAGCACGGCCGCGCACACATTGACGACGGCGTCCGGCGGCGAACCGAACGATTTCAGCTCGGTCAGGTTCGTCTTGTCGAGCGTGTCCAGGGCCGCCTGGGCGGCGAGTAGAGCTGGCTCCGCCTTGCGCAGATCTTCCTCGCAGACGCGCGCCTTCGCCCCGACGTCCTCCTCGATGACGCGCACCTTCAGCTCCTCCTCGGCGGCAATGTTTTTCTCCTTCTGTACCTTCTCGTTCTCCGCACCGACCACCTTGATCAGCTTGTCCGCCTCCTCGTTCTTCACCTTCAGCACTATCTCCTGGTCGGCCAGCTGGAGCTGCAGCGAATCCACCTGCTTGGCACACTCGGCCAGCTTGAGGATGCCGCTCTCCAGCCGGTGGATGCGATCGTGCAGCTCGAGCGTCTTGTCCGTCAGCAGCTTGGCGTAGAGCGAGATCAGCTCGAGGAACGACTTGGGTGTGGTGTAGTTGTAGCGCCGCTCGTTCTGCAGGTACGTTTGTGACATTTCGTTGACGGTACCGTGCACGTACGACATGAACACGGCGATCGGTTCAACCAGTTCGGGCTGCAAAACCAACGGAAGGCGTGTATGTTAGAGATGAGTCATTGGGATACAGACACATGAATTTGCCAAGCGGTTCATGAAAGTGATTCAATAACTCTGAATCTTATTTTGAGATTCAAGATTCTTCAAAGATTCAATTATCGCTAATAATTCATGAATCAACAAAAATTCCTGTGAGTCTCTAAAGATTCTTGAATCTCTAATGATTCATGCATCAGTAAGAAATCTTATTAATCTTCAAAAATTCATGTCTCTCTCTTGTTAGATTCATGTATCTCTTATGGTTCATGGATCAGTCAATCATCATATTAATATTCAAACATTCATGGATATCTAACGATTCATGAATCTGTAAATAATCTTTCGCTGATTGATTCATGAATCCCTTAAGATTCATTAACATTTCAATATTTATAAGAAGCCTTAGATATTTATGATTTATGAAGACTATTGAACTTTTGAAGATTATTGTAAATCTTCAGAGATTCATGAATCTGTAAAGAATCATGGGCTAATTTAGTCATTAATCACATAAAACTCATGCATATTTCAATATTTACATCAAGCTTTAGAGATTCATGGTCTTTAAAGACTGACTCAATAGCTTATTATGAATTGATCTTCAGAGATTCACGAATCTTCAAAGAATCAATAGTCTCTAGAGGGAAGAATCTTTAGATATTCGACTTCAGATTCGAATCACACATCATTGAGTACTCATATGAATGACTCTTTACGACTGATTAATCAAATACAACATGCATTTTCAGCACACTTACCGGCAAAACCTCAATTTCCGACAGGAACCTCGTCGACACCGACTCGAGCGCATTTTTGGGCCACTCGTGGAACCAATTGATGGCCGTACAGTTCACAATCGCCGGGAACTTGCGCGCCCGAACGCGCAGCGTAGAACCGACCGGCGAGAAGCACAGCACCAGCTTCAACGATTTCCTCACCTTCTCGATGAAGTACTTCCAACAGTTCTCCTTCGAGTCCATCATGCCCAGCTGCTTCACCTCGTTGCGCAGCGCGTTGATGATGTTGTCGATCTCGTCCTCCGGGAACAGCTCCGGTATCTCGCCGGATGCTAGCAGATCGTTAATCAGCACCAGAAACGACTCTTCGGCCACCTGCGCGTCCGTCATCAGGAACATGCAGGGGACGTTTTTCACGCCCGCCTTCATGTACAGCACCGCTAGGTCCGCCTTCAGGTCCGCGATGCTGTAGCCCTTGCGCAGCTGGATCTGAAACACCTCCAGGCCCGATATGAAGGCGGCCAGCCGCGACAGCGACTGCTTGCCCGAGCCACCGACACCGATGAGCAGCGCGTTCCCACGCGGTCCCTCCAGAATGCGACTGATCCGGCAGATGTGGCTCATCGCGTCCTCGAACAGCACCAGATTCATCGCCCCGATCATGTCGTTGTAGTTGGACTGGGCCTCCTCCAGCGTTTTGTTCAGCGTCTCCCAGCTCGCCACCGGCATGTACTTCGGATCGGTGAGTCCCTCCGCAAAGTGCGAGTAGATGATCGGCTTGGAGAAGACCTTCGTCTCGTCCATCTCCTCGAACGACTTCTTCACCACGTCCACGATCAGCTTGTTGAAGTTGTCAATGTCCCGCTCCTCCACCAGCTTGTCGCCGTAGACGCGCGTCGCCTCGTGCGCCCACAGGCGGATCAGCTGGTTCGGCTCGGCGCACGTCTCCCCGTTCCCGAACAGCATGCCCTGGAAGATGTTGGCCAGGTCGCGCATGTTAAACACGTAGTGAAACTTGACCGCCGTCGGCAGAAACATCTGCCCCATCTTGGTGTGCAGGTTGAGGGCGCACGTAACCAGCGCGGCACAGATTTTCTGCGTCGCCAGGTTGAACTTGTTCAGCGGGTTGGACAGATGCTGCGACAGCACGGAGTAGTAGATGTGGTACAGCGGATCGCCGCTCGGGAAGCTGACGGCAAACACGCAAAAGTGGCGCTGCAGCCGCGGGTCGATCGTGAACGAGCCGGCCGTCGGGTTCATGCACGACACAAACTGGCAGTTGTGGATGTCCTTCAGCGACAGCTTGGCCCGATCGTACCAGTGCCGGTAGTCCATGAACTGGCGGATGAGCGTGTGCGGCTGCACCGTGCCGTACGTGTCCACCTCCGGCATGTTCATGTCGTCCACGAAGTACACCATCGTCTTGTTGCCCGGCGGCCCGTAGTTGCGGCCCGCCTTCTTCTCCAGCGGCTTCTCCAGCACGCGCTGCAGCATCTCCGAGGTGGTGTAGAAGTTGAACGGCACGTTCGTCACGGCGTACTTGTACGACAGGCTGCTCAGCTTGTCCGCCACGATGACACTCTTGCCCGAGCCCGCCCCACCGACCAGCATCACCGGGTGCTTGTCCTCGATCAGTATGTCCATGAACCAGCGCAGCCGCGTCGTCTCCGTCGTCGGCACCAGCATCGACTGCAGCGGAATGTCCGTGTCGAGCTCGAACGACGGTACCAGCTCGGTCCAGGGGTTGAACTTCTTCGTTTCCGGATCGATGTAGTAGCTAAAGATGGTCCCACCCGGTGGGAAGCGAATCGCCTTAAATTCGTTGATCCACCACTTGTGAAACTCGGTCCGCCAGTCGATCAGCTGGTCCTGGTACAGCGACGACCCGAAGCCCCAGATCACCGCAAACACGTAGTATATCTCGTACCACTCCTTCGGGCACTCGGGCGGCAGGTTCTGCGGCGTCAGCAGGCAGTCCAGCAGATGGCAGGTCATCTGTATCATCGCAATCTCCGAGATGGGCGTTATCTTTTTGAACCGCTTGTGCGCGTCCATCAGCGGCGGAATGTACTTGTCGAACAGCACCGACAGGATGCCCTTCTCGGCCTGCGTTTCGCGCGAATCGATCCACGACGCGACGAACGGATTCCAGCCCAAATCCTGCGGGTTGATGTACAGGATGCCGGCCCGGGAAACCGTTGCCGGGGTCGCGGTGCGCAGGTTGGAGATTTCAAACAGCAGGCGCATCTCCTTCGTCAGCGCAATGCGCTCGTTGCTCGCCAGCGTCAGCACCTTGTTGTCGTCCATCACCGTGTTCAAGCTTTCGATCCACATCGGATCGATGTCACCGTCCAGCACGATCCACTTCGGTCCCGTGCCGGGCATGTTCGCCTGGTCGCGCATGATCACGGAAAACAGCCCGTCCTTCCACTCGCGCGTGGCCGGATTGATGATGCCGAACAGCTCATCGTTCGTGACCGCCTTCGGGTTGAGGTCGTTAAAGTGTGGCTTGCGCTTCTGGTTTTGGTACGTCTTGAACAGTGCCTTCCAGACCTGCGTCTTGCCCGTGCCGGCATTGCCGACGATAAACACCGAGTGGCGCACCGCGAACAGTTCCTCCAGCTGGACCACTTTGAGGATGAAGCTATCCTCCGGCTGCAGCTTCATCTCCTGCGTCGAGCGGCGTATCAGCTTCTCAAAGTCGGGCGATCGCTTTCGCGGCACATCGAGCGCGGGGAACAGATCGCCTATCAGTCCCATAAACACGGGCACATCGTCGGTGACGATTTTCGGTATGTTAAAGTCACGCAGCGCTCGCATCAGCACCTGATCTTCGGGTCGCTCTCGATCGCTTCGCTAGGGTGTGTACGGGATAGGGACACAAACGGGTCAGAGTTATGCCGGAAAACTCGGTACTGAAATGTTGAGGTGTAACAAACTTACCTTCAACGATCCCGCCACGACCAGCACCGACTTGATCGCACGCAGTCCCCAGTCGTAGTGGTCCTGCTTGGACAGCAGCTCCTTGCACAGCGTGTAGAGCGTGATGAACTTGCGGGCCAGCAGCCGGGCCTCCTGGAAGCCTTCCGCCACGAGCATGATTTCGCAGATCAGCTCAAAGTCCGGCACGACCATCGCGCACGGCCGGAAGAGCGCTTTCAGATTCTCCGGCAGCTCGGTACGCCCGGCGTAGCCCGGGTTCATGGTGATGAAAATTCCCACCGTCGGAATGAGCGAGATGGTTTCGCCCATAAAGTTAAATATGCTTTTCTTGCCCTAATGGTAGGGAAATTTGATAATTATTTCAGTTGCCAGTACAAAAACGGATGGTTGATGATGGGTCGCGGTGGGCAGATGACGCAAATGGTGGTGGGTCAGATGTCGCAAATATTAAAATGCAGAAGTAAAATTGAGTGCTCCATGCACAAACATGCAGTCGGTTCAATTACGATGATTCAAGCGATGAGCAGGATGTTGAATGGTTAAAGTGAAATGTTTAAATTATCTCAAACTACTTCAAAAGACTCCAAAATACAAGCAGAAATTAAACATTAATTAAAAACCCTTTCGATTGGTGCTCAAAAAACCCTACAGCTGCTTTACCGTTTTCGTTACATTATAGTGAAAAACAAGATGAAGCAATCAATCTACCAGCAGTATACATGCACAAATCGAAAAACCACAAAAACATTGCCACAATTTCCAAATTCCCGCAAAAGACCGGGGAAGGACCGGGACGAGAGTGCTGCTTGAACGTAAAACATCCAACGATAGAATCGATTTCCAAATTTACCTTGCTATCGCTAAGGGTTGCATACTTTTTCCCTCCCTATACACACCATTACCACGCGATACACATATAAATACACACGCACACATGTACAGAGAAACACACAACACATTATTCAACCACCAAGTAGAGAAAGAAACGGAGGGATTTTCCAATTACAGGGCGAGTAAAGGTACCAAAAGTGTTTGTGTTTGTTTGTGTGTGTGTGTGTGTGTGTGTGTGTGGGTACGGAGAGATTTTGTACAACCGATTGCGTCCGTCGGCGGGTTGGGTGTCGTGTCGCTTACCTTGATCGCATCCTGTATCGATTTGACCTGTACCGCCACGACGGACAGCACCTCCACGGAGATGCGGTTGAACTCGTCGAAGCATCCCCAGGCGCCGGTTTGCGATAAGCCCTTGTAGATGTTGCCGCACGATTTGTAGTCCATCTGCTCGGAACAGTTAAACACGTACACCATGATGCCGAGCGCCCGGCCGAGATCCTTGGTCGTTTCGGTTTTGCCCGTGCCGGCCGGTCCGGCCGGTGCACCGCCCATGATTAAATGCAGCGACTAGCGTGGGGAGAAAATAGAATACGAATCAGGGGGAGGGGGGGGGGGTGAAGGTTTGTTCCCAAAGTGTAGTAAACACGAGATGAAGGCGCTGATTTTGTGGTTTTTGGTACCTACCTGCGTGAGGGTGATGTAGCACCGATCCGTTAGCGGCGTAATTACCAACCGGGGCGTGTTGCCCAGATACTCGTAATCGTACCGGAACTGGGCATCGCAAATGTTTGCGAAGCAGTCGCCCAGCTTATCGTCCCACCGGTGGCGCAGCTGGCTCTGCCACTGGAACGCCTGGCCCGTCTCCACCTTCTGCAGTATCATTTTAGCCACGACGTCGCGCGAATGCACGTCTATCGTGCAGATGGTCATAATCTTTTGCCGATCGCCCTGGCTAAGCTCGCCGCAGAGCAGCACGATGAGCGCGTTCAGCTGCAGGATCTGCTTCTTCTGGTAGTCCTTCAGTGCGCTCTCGTAGCCCTCCTCGAGCTTGGCAAACGCCACGTTCACCTCGGTGGTCCACCAGATTTGGGTCGCGCACAGGGCCGGTTGGGCGGGCCAGTCAAAAATCCACGAGTCGCGCGGCTTCTCCTCGTACGCCGTCACGGACCGCTCGAACAGGTCGCGCAGCGTGATGCGCATCGAGTCGGTGATGCGGTTCAGCCATATCTCCACCTTTCCGTCGCAGTCACACTCGTCCTTGAACTGGACAAACTCCTCGTTCTCCTTCGACACCATACCGATGGCGGTTTTGTTGGAGCTCTTGTCGAACCGCAGCTTGGCGATGGAATCGTACAGCTTGGTCAGATGTTTCGCCACCAGCTCCGGCTGGTTGCCGTTCGACAGGATGTCGAGCAGATCGGCGGACGACACGAAGTAAAACCGTGGATAGGCGAGCCGCTTCGTTTCCAGATAGTCGTTGAGGGCTTTCTCGCACAGTATGAGCTGCTCCAGCAGGCTCTCCAGCTTCTCGTACAGCCCGGGCCGGTTGGTCGCCTTCACAATGTTCGGATTGGCCACGATGCCGGACAGCAGCTGCTTGAACTCCTTGTCGATGTTGTCGAAACGCTTGGAGTCCTCGGGCAGCTGGTTGCGGATGTCCTCCGACCCGATGAAGATGCTCTCCAGGTACATCCACTTGCGCTGCACCTCGAACCAGGCCGTGATGACGCAGTCGGCATTCGAGAGGGACAGCTGCCAACGGGACACCTGCTCGAGGAAGTAGGCGACATACTTGGAGGACAGCAGGTTCTGCAGCTGCACCTGGTTTTCCTCCAGCATCTCCATGACTTCTTCCGAGATTTTCAACAGCTTCAGGTGGGTGCGCTCGTGCGGATCGAACTCGAACTGCAGATCCTTCCACGCGACCTCCAGATCCTTGAGCATTTTCTCCATGGACATCTCCTTGACCGATTTGTCGACGATGCCTTTCACCTCTTCCTCGTAGTTGTGCAGATTCAGCTCGAGCAGGTCGGCCAGTGTGGTTGAGTCTACCATTTGGAAGCGTACCTAGGGCGAGTTAGAGGAATCGTGATTAGAAATGGACGCTTTTGGAAACGATAAGCGGTGAATTTTTGGCAGGCTCAGGAAAAGAAATTGTTCCATCAGTTAACAAGAAAACTATAGCAACCCAAAATAATGTACAACACTTTGCTATTAGTGCGGTTAGAGATGTACAGTGCGCTTGAAGGAAATCAAAGATTATTAAAAATTGAAGACATGAAACACGACCAATCACCACACTCATGAAAAACCATCACAAACCAGCATTTCTTTCCCATATGTTTGTATCAGCTGAACAGTATCCCGGGTTGTCGATGTTGTTGACGTGGTTGAAGCATTGAATAAAAAAAAGAATCAATATTTGTAACGACACAAACAACATGATCCTACCAAGTTCTTCAGCTAAAAGGAGACACAATCTATTGAAGCTCTAATCCGGTTACATACCTTGGTAGCTTGCATCAGCTCAAACCAATGACGCTCGCGGATGGCCGGATTCTGCAACTCCGTAATGGCACGCAGCGATGTCATAAGATTCTTCAGGATCGCTTCCAAATGCAGATACGGTGCCCAGTTACGCATGTCCTTGTCCAGCTGGCGAATCTGCTTGCCATAGTTCTTACACTCGACGTCCATCGCCTCAACGTCAATCTTCTTCCAGGATGTTTTCTTCCAATCGTTCACGCACGATTCAACCGTGTAGACAAAGTCCCAGATTTGCTTCAACATTTTCACCTCCTTCCGGCACAGCCGCAGCTTCGTATCGTCCGGCGGGCTAAGCTCGAACAGGCTCGCCGAGTCGCTGAGATTCTTCAGCTGCGTCTCCATGATGTTCAGCTCCAGGTTCACCTGATCGCAAATGTCGTACACGTTCTTGCAGGGGACCTTGAAGCAGGGCAGCTTCTTGAACCCATCCCGGTACAGCTTCATGCGGATGTCGAACAGGCTGATGCGCTTGCGAATGAGATCCACCTGGTACGCTTGCGCCGGGGCAATCTTTTCCCGCACCTTCTGGGCCGTCTTCTTCATGTGCAGCCAACGCTCGGGCAGCTCGGTAAACTGCTTGTAGACCGTCTCGTTGAACTCTACGTTGTAGGTTTTCAGCAAATCGACGGTCGCCTTCAGCGGCTCGAACATGTTGTCCGTGGCCGTTTCCCGCTCCTTGATTTTGTTCAGCACGGACAGTATCTTGAGCAGCGTGGGGAAGTCCTCCTCGGCGGCTTCGAGCCCCAGCACCTCGTCGCACTCGATGCTAAACTCTTCCAGCTCCTGCAAGCTGATAACCACGCGATCGATCAGCGTTTGCTTGTAGATGTTGGACCACTTGCCTATTTCGTGCAGCAGCTTGTGCTTGAAATGCCGAAAGTCGACCAACAGCCACGTGTCGAACACGTGCGATACCTCCGTCTGGTACACCTCGTCAAACAGATCGATGTAGCTGTCGATCTGGGCCTTGAACTGTTCCAGCGTTGGGGCGACCTCCTTGAGGGGCGTTTCCGTGGAAAGCAACATTTCCATCTCGTCTTGCGTGAGCGGCCGTCCGTACTTGAGAAACTGTGCCAGCACACTGTGCTTATCGTCCAGCCAGAGATAGTTGTAGTTGTCGAACTGTTTAACGTACTTTTCGGCATCGCGGGTAGATTGAATCACCATCAGCATGATCGAGTGCTTCATACGCTCGATAGCGTCGTTGTTGCTTAAGTGAGCTGCAAATAGAACGGATAGCACACTTGAAGAGGTCAAATGAATTAGACCCACGATCAAACAGAATACTCACAAACATACGTTTCCGGATATACATTCCCTTCCTCGTCGGTACGCTCACTCTCGGCCGGTTGGGCAACTCTCGGTATCATGTCCGACATGCAGTAGATGTCAGTGATCATGCTTTCAACCAAAGCAAAGAACCCGTCCGGATCGTACGGATCCAGCGAAGGACAGAAGCGCGTATCTGGCGGATGCAGCTCGTACTTGATCTCGAAGATTGGAGTGTTGTGCCCGAGTCGATTTTCCATTTCAAACTTGATGTACTTCACGCTCACGTGAACAGCTTCCATAATTTCTTTCGACAGTATTGAATCCACATATTCTTCGTACGGACGGAACAGCTCCAGCTGGGAGAGATTCTTTCCGAGCTCCGACTGGTCGAGGGACGGCACATCGTCCAGCGTATCAGCTCCCGATGGGTCTTCCTCCGCTTCTGGAGCATCGAGGACTACACTAGGTGGTCGTTGTTCCTCTTGTTCCTCGGCAGCAGCACCTACCGGCATTACCATGCTGCTCCTACGCTGCGATCCCGTAGCGCTGGTGGTGGATGATAGCTTCTCTTCCGACAAAGCGACAAGATAGTCGAAATACAGCTTGAAGTTTTCATCCATCACCTTCTCGATAAGCTTCTTCGTTTCCAGGCACGCCTCCAAACGTCGCTGGACGATCAGCGAGCGGTTTTCAATGTTGATAAGCGAGGCGTTATCTCCATTCAACCGTTCGTAGAGCGGTATCTTGCCCCAGCTGCGGATGCTGTTCTGTACCTTCTTGATGTTTGCCTTCGCCTTCAGCACGCGAGAGTACAGGTTGTACAGCTTGTCGTACAGCCCGTCGATGAAGCTTTGGCTGAAGTTATTCCAATCGATCCGACCCGAGCACGCATCCCCGAGGATGTCATCGATTTCATCGATCTCCTTCTGGATCAGCTCGAACTCGCACGGAGCGCAGGTTTTGCATATTTCGTTGTACCATTCTACGATACGCGACAGCTTCATGCGAGCCGCCCAGAGTGCTTCCCCCGTTGCATAGTACTGCTGGGCCTTCTCCGGTATGTTGACCGCTTTCATGCACCTCAGGTAGCGGACCTCGGCCATGATGGTCTGCAGCACCTGGTTGAAGTTCATCTCCAGCAGCCGGGGATCGGTACGGCTGAGCAGTGGTTTGCTCATGAAATTGTTGATATGCTTGGTGACATCCGCCACCCAGGCGGAGAACAGTTGCTGCTCAAAGTCCTCCAGCTGTTCCTTCAACTGGTCCGCTTTTTGCAGCACACGCTGACCCAGTTCATTGCCGAATATTGGTAGATCGATCATCGCCAGCTCCGTAAGCGGCTTTTTGATGCGATCCTGCAGCTTGTGCACCCAGGCAATTGCTCCAGCGACGGGCGGGAATCCATCATCGATGGGAATTCCTTTTAAGCCCTTTTGCCGGTACTCCTCGCAACCGGTTTCGTAAATGAGCTGCATCGCGTTCAGATCGGCATCGAACAGCGCCACAATGCTTTCGATCTTGGTGGAAACGTCCGGCTGTATGAGGGGCCGGTTCAGCAGACTGCCCAGCACCTGCACTAGCTTCATCAGCTGCTCCACGTTGAAGCACTCCTCAAAGGCAAGCACGAACTGAGCGGCAAGCCGTCGCTCCAGCACGCTTGCCTTCTCGATGTAGCGCTGCCGGTCCTTGGCGAACCCCAGCAACTTTGGGTCGGGATCGAGCGGATCGTACTGGATCGATCCCCAGCGCTGGTAGAGCTTGTTGTAGTCGTCGTAGATCTCCTGTATCTTGCGGCTAATCGCTCGACCCCGCAGCCCGCCGATTTCCACCTTTTCGAGCTTCTTAAACTCGGCCGCCGTGTTGAAAATATCCTTAATTTCGTTCAACCGCACGATGTAGATGTCGAGCCGATCGAAAATGTCCCGCGCGCGAAACGTCCAGTTGATGGGTTGGGTGTTGGGTTTTTCGAACTCGCTCAACCGTGAGCGAAAGTCATGAAACTCGGATCTGTGTGTGGGAGGAACGGAACGCAGTACAATAATAGATGGGTTTCTTCGGTACGGCAAAGCGCAAACCGCCACCAGCACTTACTTGTAGAATTCCAGCGAATCAATGATTTGGCTAATTTTGATCAATGACTCATCGACCTCGCCCTGGAACAGCGAGCCCGGGTCGAGGGATTTGCTCGCCTCCGCTATCATCATGTTGCTTATCATTTTAAACAGAATCACTAACCGCGAGTTGATGCCGTAGTAGCACGAGTTGGCCCACACCAGGCACACGAGATGAAGCATCGGGGAAATCATATCCGCAGAATCGGTGAAATCGGTACTCTCGAATGTTTCGAATGTTTTACGCTGAAAAACGGAGAAACACACACACACATACAAAAGGAAAGCAAAATGATAAAATAAAGATGATTGCACAGCAAATGGGTTGTGTGTCCTACCAGCGGTTTCAAATAGAGCGAAATGTCGTCCGCCTCGTGTACCGCCTGTACGACGTGCTTGAACGTCTTCTTGAACGAGGACGAGTACACCGAATCGATACCCTCGAGTATAACGCCAATTTGTCGCGCTTTCGGCTCGGTTAGCTGGGCGTAGATGTTGCGTAGATTCTTTTGCCGCGATTCCCAGAAGCTGATCTCCTCGACCGGCGTCGGGTGCCGCCCGTCCTTGAACGCCTGCGACGAGTCCTCCTTCAGTACGTCATTAATCTGGCAGGCCCACTTAATTATAATGCCCTCGAGGGAGTTTTTCATTTTCAGGCTGCATGCATCGATGTTGCTGTTGCGGTGGCGGGTGTTGTGTTGGGTGGATGGGTAGGAAGGCCATTGCAAATTACCGACGGTACCGATTGAACGAACAAAAGCGAGCACACGCATGGTGTACGTGAATATGATTCGTGTGTCGGGAAAGTGCGGGAAAAAGTTTTATTTCGCTAGCGCCACCTGGGGCGGTTGTAACTTACCCTTGCAGAACTTCCTCGCCGACCTGCATAATGTTGTCGATAGAAATAGGCATCGGCAGAAGCGTTTGATTTATGATGTTACCTTTCACCTTCATTGCGGGTAGCGGGAACGGGACGTATGTGTGTGTGTGTGTGTGTGTGTGTGTGTGTGTTAGTCATAATTGTTTGTTGCTATTTTCTGTACTGTTTGCGCCTACATACCTCGGAAATAATATTCCGCAGCTCCTGGACGTGATTATCGATGTCCTTGACGATTGCGGTAGGCCATCCTTCCTGGTTTTGTGGGTTGTTGATCATGGGGTAGAAGATTTCATCCACCAGAATCGATAGATCGTCGATAGGGTTCGGTGTTAGATCGCCGTATATGATTTGCTGCGCGAAGTGAGGGTGAGGAAAGAAATTTAATATTTCCAATCGATACTTATGGACAAGAAGGAGACACTAATTGACCAGAAAGCATCAAAACAAAGAGGGATAAAACGCTATTTTTGGTACTATTTCTGCAGCTTGTGCCACCTTTATAAATACCCCGACACTATTGTCCCATAACAAGGTTAAGCTGCTGAAACAAGCTGTTGTACATGCCGTTACCGAAACAGCAAAACACGTGTGTTGCATGCGTTGCTGAAATATACCGCAAACCGAAATCACAATACAAGATTACACACGTCGTAATTGTTCCTAAATTAAGAAATTTTATTGCACCTCACTGCTGCGGGCGAGTCGACGAGCCATTCCGAGCCATTGTGGGTCATTACCGTGGCTTGCAGCTAAAACCGTGGTCACGACAAAGTGTGAAGTAAATAGCATTTGCCACGCAAGCAAACCCTGCTCGTCATTCGCGGGAAAACAAGCAACGTATTTAAAGCACGGTTTCTGCCAGCAAGTGGACGTTTCTTTGAGGGGCGATTTGTGGAACGTGCGCTTTGAATTATCATATCAAAAAGATTGGGTAATTTTTAAACCTGCAATCAAAGACAAGGCCAGACAGGTAATGCGTACGCATCGAACAAGGGGCTGGTAACTAGGGGTTTTTTTTAACAAAACCTTGATTTTGGCGGTACAGAGTACCAATTTTAGAAAACACCTACAATTCCCTAACCTTCTAACGCATCAATACGAATGTGTGTATGTGTGTGTGTGCGCAGGTGTTTCACAATCAAACGCATAAACAACTCCAAGGGCCCAGTAGCCATGGTCGTTCCCAATGGTAACGGGGCGATGGCGACGACGCGATAGTCCTACCCGGTCCGTTACGGCCATTAATGCAAAAACAACACCGAGCCGTCCATTTCAGGCCTCGCTTTCTCTTCCACACCTCCCCCTCCCTTGCAAGAGCCCAAAAACCTACCTCACGAATTTTCCCAATCTCCACAGCCATCTCCGAGATCTTGACGAAGTAACATATCTTGCCCTTGGCGGTGGACGTGAAATGGTAGCTCGGTACGAGCGCCCCAGCATTGTTGAGCGTTACGAACAGCTTCATCACGGCGGGCTGCAGCACCCAGTCCATCACGATCGTGCGCAGCTCCTCGTTGCCGATCAGCTTCTGCCACTTTTCGTCCTTCAGGCGCATCGTCTTCAGCACGTACCGGCCGACGAACGCCGAGCACGGGTCTTCCTCTTTCTCTTCCTTTTTCTTCTTCTCCTCCGCCATCACAGCAGCACCGGCAGCAAGGATCAGCGGCACACAGAACACTCACACACACACACACACGCTGGATACGCTGGATCTCCACGCTGGTCACTGGACTGACACTGACTGCTGCGCTCGGAGACAATCCAACACCAGAACACACTTAGCACCGGAACGTGTGCGTCCGCTCCCGGCGAGGTGCAAACGTGCAATGGGCGGACGGTATTGAGCATTAATTTCGAGTTTAAATCGAACGCCCGCTGCTTTGCACCGTGCAGTAGTGGAGTAGCTCGTGCACAACTACACCAAGGCTTACTACGTGCGCACTGCCTTGGATACGGGGAAGCGTTGCTGGTTGATTGTTTGGTTTCCACAGGAAGTGTTTCCGAACTGTACCAGGTACGTGTGTGCTGGGTGTGTGTGTGTGTTGTTTCGCTTGTCTGCTTACGACTTCCCCGCCACCGGGGTTTTAGGGGGCCGTGGAGAGGAAGACTTCAATCAGCGAAAAATCTGCTGAAGGTATGTTAGAGGCACACACACACACACACGGTAAAAAAAAACACGCAAATGGCGGGAAAATACGATTGGTGCAGTACGATACTGCTGTACGTTTCTTTGAATTCTAATGAAGGGGTTTCCTGTTTTTTTCGCCTTTTTTCGGTTCTTCTGCAAATAATCCGATCCATTAAAGACAGGTTTGTTCATTACACTGTGTAAGTGGAAAGGACGGAAGGCTCTTGCAATACGCTTAGCCCATTGTGCAGACGCCTGTTCCGTGTATAATGCCAGTCTGGGAGTCGAGCGGCAGTTTCTGAAGCGATTCGTTTCGCGCCTTGGCAAGTAATTTACTTCTGTGTACATCATTTGTTCGGGTGACCGACACATAGAGTGGTGCCTCTCCTCGCGGTAAGGGCTGTCATTGGCTGTGAGCCCCTTATTGACAGCATGTGGAGAAATGTAATGCGTGCTTGCATGTGAGGGAAAATTGTGTTAAATCTTTGCATAATTCTTGAGATTTAGCAACAGCATTGTGATTTCGTATTGGTGTGTTATTATATCAATAGTATGGTTTTCCTGTCACACATTTTTTCTCTAATCTGGTGCAAGACAGCATTCTATGCGTCCATTTTTGTACTCCATCCGGCCTATGATGGAGCCGCCTGGTTTTTTATTTAATTTTTTTTCTCATTTTCCTTTACAAGTGTATAAATTGTACCCGTATTAACGAGTCAACACACCTCGTTCGATTGGAACTATTGCACTCGCTTTGCTTGCCTTTCCAGCGAAGGTAAAGCACTTCAGACCCAACGCCGCATTGAACGCATTTGTTTTGCGAAACAAAAAATCCCCCCTCCGCTCACATTATGCGGAAAATGAGCGAATGATTGCGAAAAAACACAAAATCACTATAAACCACACCACAATGCTACCAGTCGGACGCAACGGGAGTCGCGCCTGTCACGGCAAAAGGATGGTGATTAAATTTACGATTTATTTTGCCGATACATTTTAGGCAGTGCGGGAGGTCCTTTGAGGAGGTCTACGGGCGAGAATAAAAAAGGCATAGTTCATAAACCTCTTTGGGTTCGGGTTTTGTGGATTGACGCGGTGGCAGCTGTTTGAAAAATGAAACCAATGCTACCAACAGCGGCAATTTGCTCAACAGGTTGTACGTATCGATAAAATGTGTCGTTTTATGGGCAGCAATCGACGAGATTCAAATCGTTCCCTAAACGCTGTAAGTGAGACAAAATGGAGGCCAAAGTTGTTAACGGGTTGCGTATTAGAGGCAATTAAAAACATATGAATGGTGCATTAACGGCACTACTATTGCTCACAATCTTGACATCCTTTCCTGTACTGTTCAATACACTCTCGCGAACTAACATCGGTCAGATCATTTAACAGCAGCCGGGTGGGCTTTTAGCATTATGCTCTAGCTGGTACCATTTGCTGTACGCAATTTACGCAACACCGTTTACACTTTCGCTCGTCTGCAGGCATTGGCCGAAGCACATAATGCTGCTGATTGAATCACCGCGATACGGCGAATGCGGTTGCTCAATGCTAATGTCATCCATGCACGCCATCCGTGCCCGTTGCGGCAAAGCGAAAGCGCCCACAGCGATTTCTCCCAAAAATTTACAGCCTCGTGCGAAGGGACCACGAGCCTTCCTGATCGTGACAAGATTAGCATTCTCCAAAACACTGCTCCAATCGAAGCGTCGAGGCAACATTCCAGCCGAGCAGGTGGAACCGTGGAAGCAAAATTGCACTGTTAAACGTTTGTCTACCAGGGGGTGAAGCGTTTACCGCCCGCTTCAAAAGACCCACCGCATTCTTGAGAAGGAGAGTGAGAGAGAGCGAGAGAGGATGAAAGGCTGAAAGGGCATGTCGCGGCTACCGTTTTCCCCTTTCAGCACAAACTTGCTGCCTTCCCGAGTTGGGGAGGAGCGGTAGTATAAACAAGTGGCAATCTTAATCAATGGATCTGGTAGTTGGAGAGCGTTACAGAGGCAGCAGAAAAGCATTCGCACGAGGAAGGCGCATAAAGGCCACTCGAAGAAAAACGGGGCTGCTAAGGGGTTTCCTTTTCTTAGTTTTTTGTTCTCTTTCTCTCTCTCTCTCTCCATCGTAACATTGACCCAGTTTTAGCAAGCAGTTGGGAGGGTGGAATGGGTACGTGTTATTAAAGTTTATTCGCTACAAACAGTATGATAAATCAACTTGCGCGACGTAATAATTGTCGACAGGTTTGAAGTACTTCCCTCATCTCCTAACGAGCCAGCCGGAAGGAAGTGTTGCTCCAATCAGCCTTGAGCTGGCAAAAGTCACATAGCGTGTAAAGTCACTGCTAAAGCGAGCTACATTTTAACACTTTCACTGCGTGCCAGCAATCGTTGGCACCGTGAACCACTGCCGCCATGTCCGCGCGAGTTCGGATCCGAAACTCATCAACTTCCGCCGACCGTGACGCTTACAACGGGGTGGTTTGGGCTGTCTATGTCAACGATAAGCAATCTCTTCCATTGCTCGATTGTCTGGCAAGAACATTCCAAACATCGCGTGAATGACCGTCGCGGCAGCGTGATGTACATATTCATGAGCTTTTAAGCTAGGGGCAGCGCTGGCGCTGGCTAGCCCGAAAAATGTAAACTTGACCCGCTTTGGTACGGTTTAGCCTGTCGGCGTAGGAATGCATACCGAACGACTCGAGCACAAATGCAGAACGGTGGTAGCAGTTGTTTGTGGCCAGCGAGAGGAATGGAACGGAAATGATGTTTGCTTCGTTGGCTAATGAGTTCGAAAGCGAAAAAAGGACCACCCAGCAGGGAAAGCAATTCATTTGTGCCTTTACCTTTATCGCTAGAACGCAATCATGTTGCATAAGAGTTTAGCCAGCACTTGGCGCATTTATTTGGTGGGGCTGCTGCGAAAAGGTAAATAAGAAGTATCCCATCGGCCCACGCTCCCACCCGACTAACGCTAGACGCCCGGATGTGAAGGGCAGTGCTAGAATGACCGCGGGGAGAGAGAGAGAGAAAGCGAAAAGAAAGTGAGGTCTAACCTTTAAGGTCGCGTTTGATGACCGGACGGAACGAACTGCCACTGTCCTTAACCCAGTTCTGTGCCGGTTACCAGCTTTTGGCCAGTGCGGTTAAATTTCGGCAGGGGGTTGCTCTATGTTTGGAGTGCTTTCCATCACCTTCCATCAACCATCCGGCTGTGATTTTTGTGGGGTGCGGCACGGAGAAACGGAGTGTGTGTAATAATAAGCGCCCGATGCTTCGGACACCGGACGCAATAAGCGGCACGATCGTTATAAGTTTATGTGCACGACCCTCGGCGGGAGGAGTGCGACCGTAATGACGCTTCTGGCCAATGGCCCACTTTTTTCGGGAGTGCCTTTACCCTTTTGCTGGGTCGTGTTGGAGTGGATGGATGCTATTTGAGTGATGAACGTCGAGAAAGCTCAAACCGTTTCCATTGAATCTGAGGGTTTTGTTTGCTAGCCGAGCGTCTGCAGGTAACAGTTATAAATAAAAGGACCTGATTGAAACAATAAGAAAATATGATTTTTGTGTAATTGTGTATTATAGAGTAGTGATGGGGGGAATACAGATTTTGGTCGGAACCGATTCCGACTAGATCCAGTTTGTTGTGGAATCGATTTTGGATAGTAGGTTCCGAGTTATCTGGAATTCGGGCCCCGGAATTGAAATCGACTTCGGAATCGGCTCCGGAATTGGAATCGGCTCCGGAATCGGAATCGGCTCCGGAATTGGAATCGGCTCCGGGATCGGTTCCGGAATCGGAATCGGCTCCGGAATCGGAATCGGCTCCGGAATCAGAGTTGGGTCTGGAATCAGAATCGGCCCCGGAATCGAAGTCGGTTTCCGGATATTCACGAGAATTGGCATTTGGGTCATATACAGCTACGATTGTATCGGTAGACGAAAATAATCCAAATTTACTTGTAATCGATCCATTCTCATGAAGATTTCGGGACTGATTACTGACTTCTAAAACATCTGATTTCAGTTTTAGATCTGACTCTGATTCCGGAGCCAATTCCAATTCCAGAGCCATTGCGGCAATTCTGATTTCGATTTCTGAGTTGATTCTGACCCCGGAGCTGATTCTGACTTCGGAGCTGAATCCGAATTCGGAATCTCGGCTTTGGAATTGGCCCCAAAACCAGCTCCGGTTTTGGCTACGGAATTGGCTTCGGAATCTACTCCGGAATCCGGAATTAGCTCTGGCATTCACATCGAACCGAGTTCCGATTCCGAGCTCCCACCACTAGCATAGAGTTATCAAAACAAACACTATACATTTATTTATTCGTATAAATTGCATTGCTAACGGCTTATCAATTGGAGCTAGTACCCTTTAGTGGTGGGCAAAAACGAGACGTTAATCATCTGAAGACACCAGAATGACTGATTGTTGGATTTTAATATCGCACATTGTATATGCTTCCCATATATGAATTCCCCAACGAATGAAATCTTTTTTCACATTTTACCACTCACTTCCACTTAGAACCGGCTATCAAATTCATCTTTACATGCAATCCAAAAATTACGACTGTTGAAGCTCACACTGGAACGAGCTCAAAAGGGGCGACGTGATGGAATAAACGAAACATGCCGAAATTAATTGTATCCCTTTTTTCCAGCGTGCACACTTGTCAGGTATGATGCGGCTGCGTCAGTTCCATTCGTACATGAAAAGCAACGGAAAACTTTTCCCTAGCGAAGGCAAATGTAACTAGCGCCGTGTCGGTAGCACGCTCCGGTGCGAAAAAAAAACGAAAACACCCAGACACTGACGTCCTTTTCGTCAACCTGTCGCTTTACCTGCACATTTCCGCCGTGACGGTCGTTGGACGGAGGGAAACGCAAACTGCCATACACGGGATGGTCTGGAGGAAAAAAAGGGCGTTCGAAACAGTTTCCTTCCCCGCCGAACAAACGGGTACATTTATCACTGGCGCCGTTTTTCGGTCTGCATTCCAAGGTTCCAACGGGGCTGTAGGACTCGCAGTAAACCCGGCAAAACCGACCCGGCAGCTCACAGAGCGCGTGATACCGCGTTAAATCGAATAAATCATGCCTCACTCGAGAGTGATTAATTTGTTTGCATTTAAAAAGTGCTAATTTTCTCACCTTCACGGGGTGCCTCAAAAATGTGGATCGCCAAGCATCCGGATGGGGGGTTTTCCGTTCGTCGTCAAGGCCGCCAACCGTGACGGTGGCCGCGAAGATGGGCAGCAGCAGCAGCAACAATAGCAGCAGCAGCAGCAGCAGCCGCATCTTCCCTCCGGTGATTTCACAAAGGAAATGGGGAGTTTCGGCGGGGAGCAGTTTATGCGAGTAATTTTAATTTATTTCATCGTCTGAGCGTCACTCGGGCTCAGAGCTGCACATATACA
>AXCO02003087.1:0-27137 GCA_000473525.2 Anopheles melas | reverse complement strand
AATGATTTTGTTTTATTCAATACGTGTTTCTCCGGACCAACGCTTTCTTTGTGTCGTGAATTGTTGATAACGTTATGTTTCATGCATGATCGACCGATTCGGTAAGCGTTTTATCAGTTGAATCGCATTGGAAAGTTAAATACTTTTGTCTACTATTTTATGTCTTACACAATTCGACTCGTTTTTGTTTTCAATACAAGGTCTAGAAACTACAGCATAAACAGAGAAATTTCGATCGATTTCCACACATGTTATCACTCTAACATTAAGAAGATGTATATTGCATCACACACCAAGCAATAATGTGTCTCTATCCAGAACTAACCATACGTTTCCTATGTTTTCACCCACCCAGGTTCATGGGCGTCTGCGTGCAGGAGGGACAGCTACACGCACTCACCGAGTACATCGAGGACGGTTCGCTGGAGCAGCTGATCGCGAACAAGGCACAGTATCTTCCGGCCCTCTGGAAGATAAGGATCGCGCTAGGGATTGCTCGAGGAATGCAGTACGTGCACGATGTCGGTATCTTCCATCGCGATCTTACGAGCAAGGTTGGTGTTGGTTGGTTGCAGCCAGAATTGGCATTATAATTATGGGCCAGTGCATAAATCATGTTGCTGCGTTTCTTTCAGAACGTGCTGGTTAAACGGTTACCGGATGGAATGTTCGATGCGGTGGTCGGGGACTTTGGGCTAGCGGCTAATATCCCCCGAAAGTGGTTAGTATAATCCCTAGAACCCAATTACAGTCCATCGTAATATGATTTTTTTTATTTTCATTGCTCGTCTTGTTGCTTACAGTGGCAAACCGCGCCTTGACACTGTTGGCTCACCGTACTGGATGAGTCCGGAGTGTCTGAAAGGACAGTGGTACGATCAAACCAGTGATGTATTCTCCTTTGGAATAATCTTGTGTGAATTGATAGCTCGGGTAAATTGCCAGCGAAGTTGATGCATTGTGTTCATTCCATAATGCAGATGGTAACATTTTCATTCTTCCCTCTTTTTTCATTCCAAACTCGCAGATTGAGGCGGATCCAGACATCATGCCCAGGACTGATACGTTCGGTTTGGACTACATTGCTTTTGCTGATGTGTGTCCAAACGATACGCCACCGGCGTTTTTAAGACTGGCCTTCTATTGTTGTACTGTAAGTATAGGACTGGTTGCAAAGGATGTATGCGTTTTGACATTGATTTACTGTCATATTCTCGTCCAACCATTTTAGTATGATCCAAAGAGTCGACCAACGTTTACGGAGTGTGTAAAAAAGTGTACGCTGCTGTCGGATGTGTGCGAGGATAGCTACAATCATCTCCAGCAGCAACAGCAGGCACACTATCGCATGAACCTAGCGAACGGAAGTGCGATCTCGAACGGTGTCGGCGTGAACGGGCTGAACGGGTCGACCAGCAGCAGCTCGGAACCGGTGCCCGCCGTCAGCGAGAATGTTTCCGCGGGCAGCAGCACAACGACCACCCCGTCCAGCAGTGGCGAGTATTCGCAGAACCCGCTGCACCATCGGCGCTCCCTGTCCGAGAATGTGATCGTATTTCCGCCACATACGACGCCGAGTGATAAGGCGCGCTATCATATGTACCAGCGGGGCAACTCGGTGGTTCGGCCGGCCGAACCGGCCATACCGGAATCGCCTACCTACTCCAACCAAACGCTGCGCAAGGTGGCGGAAACGATGCTGCTGAAGGACTCGCAGTACAAGCCGCGGGCCAAAACGGAACCGGGCAGCGGAACGAAAGCGAATCCGTTCAGTGCACTGTCGCAGCTGAAGGGCGTCAAGAAGATCCTCGGACCCAAGCCGGCCGTTACGACGTACAGCTCGGGCGATTTGTTTAGTTCGTGCTTTGAAATATCGGCCCCATACTTCCGGGCCTGGAACTCGGTGCAAAACCAAATCGTGCGAAATGCGCGTGAAGGTCGTAGCTGTGCCGGCGGAATGGCAAACTCGGGCGGTTCCAGCTCCGGCAGTGGGCACGGCGAGGGTCAACCGAAAAGCCTGCCCAATTCTCCCACATCGCCGCGCAAGGAGTACGGCGAGGAGGACGAGGATCAATCGGCCGGGGGCGCGCTAGCGAACGAGTACCGCAAAGTGTCGCTCGGAAATGTTCGAAAGTATCGGGCCAGCTTCACCGAACTCTCTAGTCATCCACTGTACAAGAGTGGCCAAATTGAGAATGAAGTTGCGAGTGCAGGCGGTGCGACGAATGCGGCCAAGACATCTAGCACAGCCACCGGTACCAGCTCGGCAACCTCGCCAAATAGCGTCAATTTATCTACTGTAAAGAAAATGTCCAACGGTAGCGTTAAGCCGATAATGCCTTCCATCGTGTCGGAGGATCCAGTCGACGAGGAATTGGAACTGAACGAAGAGGAACCAAAAGCAGGAGTCAAAAGTTCGAAAGTGCACAACGGTGGCGATAGCCAGCTGGGCCATCTGTGTGGCAGTAACAATGGAGACAGCGGGACGGAGGAGGGACAGGACGGTGCGAGCTGTGATGGAGAATCAACTCAGCTGGACGATGAGGAGGAAGAGGAGGAGGATGTGGAGGAAGGAGAGGTGGTAGTTGTTAGGCAGAAGACTGACGGGGAACCGAGAAACTTGGAGGAGAGATTGCTTAAGTCTGCGTCTGGTACGACCGTGACAAGTGAGCCGAGTACGACCGGCACGAGTGGGAAGGATGCATGCCCGGAGGGAGATGTGGTACTTGAGACGCCTCGGATTCTCACCCGACGGGGATCGACGGAGAGTGGATTCTTTTCCTGCCTCAACGAGGACTTTGGTACGTACAAATCGTCACCTTGCTGCTGTCTGGATCAGATTACACACTTCGAATCGACGGACCGGCTGTCGATGTGCAGATGCATCTACGCGGGAGCGGCAACGTTGACCGGTGCAGGAGGACCAGGTACTGCGTCGAGTGGAACGCCTGCCGACGGACTGACCGGACTGATGTCCAACCAGACATTGAACGACAGCTCAAGCATACTGTTCTTCGACGATAGCTCAACCACGGTCAGCTCGCTGCGCAGCATGGACGATCTGGAGCTGTCGGATTCGATACGAAAGCGCTTCAACCATCTGCACCATCTCCATCCGGTGCATCACCAGCTGCACAACCGGCACCACCACTTGCTGAGCAATGTGGACATCGATGCCCGGTCGATTGATATGGGTCTGATCAATCGGTTGGCGCTCGATTCCGAAATAAGCAGCATGATTCAAAAGAACCAGTTCACCAACCAGCTGCTGTACTGCAAGAACCGTTCCTCGTCGATTTTCACCGACAGCTCGGACGATATCAGCAGCCTGGCCGGTTCGGACTCGCTGCTGTGGGATGATCGCTCGTGCACGACCATGCCAAACACTCGCTCTGCCCAGATCGCCAAGATCGTGGAGTATTTCGAGCGCAAGGGCCAAACATTCAAACCATTCACTGTACCTGATACGCTACAGCTGGGCGCATCTGCCTCCGGGAGCCACTGCGGTGGCGGTGGAACAGGCAGCTCCGTGCATCTGCAGCATCATCATCACCATCACCATCATCATCTACATCACCATCGCCCTAGTGCGGCCTATGCAGCGGGAACGAACGCATCGTTCTGTGCTGGGATGGGTGCCACGGCCACGAGTGGTGCCGCACCAACGGCTTCCACCAATACAGCAACACCAAATGGAGCGGTCGTGGACAGTGGGCGACGGCATTCTTCCTCTTCCGGGGCCGTAACTTCCGCGGCAGCCAATGCAAAGCTGTCTCAGGCTGAACTAAAGCAACGCTTCGAGTACGAAGCGTTCTGTCTGGAGCTGGAACGGAAACAGCAAGCTTCCGTCACAGTCCCGAACGCTCCCCAAATACGGTTAAACAACATCTGCGAGGGTAACGTTCGCTCAAAACTGCAACTTTTCGATAAGCAGAGGCAGCAGAACAACGCTGCGGCGGCAACTGTGGCAGCCACAAACGGCATCGCACTGACTAGCAGCAGCAGCAACAACAATGTCAGCATTAAAGAGGTGTGAATGCTGTGTGACGATTGCACGGTTCTGGCGTGTCACTTCACGCTCGGTCCACACAATGATCCCCCTCGGTTCGATGGTAGCCACTGATCCGTAGCAGAAGTATCGCGTTCAGTACCAACGCAGGCAGCAACATGAACGGGTTAACCATAATAGATAAGTAGAAAAATGATAATGATGCGAGACGCCTTTAGAATATCGACTGGCAATAGCGATCCCTTCACACGGCTATCACACAACCAGAAGACAGTAGGCTGAAAGTTTACATACTAAAAGTGTACAGAAGACAAAAACCAAGAAAAAAAGTTATATTACCTACCCACGCAACATTTGTTCAAATGGACGGATAGATGAAAATAGAAGAAACCTCCCAACTTGTTATATGTTTCTCCGTCCTAGCCGTCAGCTACATGAGGCAGCAACAAGTAACAAACCAGCAAATTCAATCCACTAAGCATGAGGTAATCGAAATGTAAGAAACAAATGCGCCAAACAATTGTAACGTAGAACCTGATCGGATGTGTCAAAGAAGTTGCAGCAGAGAAAGAGAGAGGCAAAAAATAAGGACATTAGTAAAATATATACACATTTCAATTTTGCACGAGCCAATCACCCCTTTGCGCAACAGAAGAGCAATAGCCGCAATAGTTAATTGGACGGGAGAAGTCAATCGGACACTGTAGTCGTTATTGTCGAAGGTGCAAATACGATCCCACAGTGTTGGCGCAATGGGCGTCACATCTTCTCCTAGATCAATACTTCCATCCTTTAGCGACATTTACATTTACACTCAAATGTTGAGGTAGATAAACGGGGTTTGTAGCAATCATCAGGAAAAACATTTTTAAGATGCAAATCCAACCCATCATCGGTGTGAACACGCTAAAGCGCCTGGCGCAATCACGGCATCGTGCAACGATCTAGCTCCATTAAAAGAAACAGTTTGCCAAACATACTGTTGGAAAAGGAAGAAGCAAATGAGATGAAGATATCATGTTTAAAGAATAACACAAAAACACACAATACCGATAACGAAACAGCGAAACATAGGGCAAGTATAAAGCGTGATGTATAAGCACCATCATACATAACAGTTGGGCCAATCAATTTGCGGCGGTTTTGTGTCTGGTTAGAAAGTCTGAAAAGGAAAATGTAAAGTGGGGAAAGAGTGAATCAATTCGTAAACTTTTTGACGTCCATTTTTTAAAATAATTAATTATATTAGTAGTACACAGAAGAAAACTAAGTTTATGAGGAGGATTAAAAAACACAAAAGTGAACATAATGAATCAGAAATGACACACACACACACATCCATTGCAGCCTACAGTGATCAATGTTGTGAAGAAAACCTGTGAGGTGAGTTGGAAGGAATTGTTTCTTTTTTTTCTTTACACATCTCCCACGAGAGGACTGAACCATAGTATGTAGCAAATCACAGCTGTGCAGAAGAAATAATGCCAAAAATTGAGATCTACACACTTCCACGCAAGCAACGGCTAGAAAAGTGCCGCTTCTGGTTTCTTTCCTGCGTTACATTGCAGGAAAGTTAGGACTACCATTTTCGATCTGTCATTCGCATTATTAGCGATTGGCGGCGTGTGCACCACGAGGTCTTCCTTATCCGTGCTGTTGCATTGGTATTTCTTTGAGTTTCCGACAACAACCAGATTTAAATAGTGAAATTACGGTGGTTGATTACACACTCTCGCCTACACACAGTACGAACGGCACAGACACAGGTTCACAATCAGAAGGCATAGTTTATCATATCGTATGCCACTAATTTGCTTGCCTACCTCCAGCATCCGTTTGCTGCCAGTTTATTTTCTCTTTCCCTGCGAGCGCCGCTTCTTCTATTTCATGTGGCATGGCACTAGTATTCCCTTTCCCTTCATATCTGTTTACACCTTTTACCTACTAGTAAAGATGGGCATGTTTGCAATATACTGATCTAGCTACGCATAAACAAAAGTTAGAAATTAGTTTACTTTAGTAAGTTCTTACGTTAGTGTCAATTAATTGCAGGAATTATTGGTAGTGTTTAAATAGTGTGTAGCGGCGATTAGTTTGTTTTAAGGGTCATCGTTCCCACTGCACAGTGCTCGGTCACTTGCTATAAGTTGTAAGTCGGGCTACGCCCCCAGCTAGTTTAGGGACGGGGACGGCGGAGGGTTTAAGACTCCGTTCCGGCGTGAGATTATTTATTACTATTCTTCTGTCGCTCTAGTATACCTCTATGCCACTCTAAGTGATTACACTGCAGCGTTACTTTTAAGTGCAAGTGCGTTAGTTGGTTTGTGTTTTGTTTTTAGCAACAGGTAGCCACAGGTAGAATCCTATCGTATGGCTATACTCGTATGGCTAGACCCGTTGGTTAGCCAATGCTCTAGGTTTGTGTGCTGTAAATAGTTCAATTTAGCGTGGAGCTGTATGTACTAATTTTAAATCACATTCACAACAAACATACAAACCACAACCCAGCAAGCTAACATACAATCATCAGGAAGATAAGCAAGTATTACCTAACTTTACATTAATTTTCGCCAGTCAGCCAATTTTCCTATCGTTGTTCTGTAGTTTAGAACGAAGAGACAGTTGAAGTGCGTTTCTTTCCCTGCTCCATTTACTGTTACACTTTGGTACACTTAAAATCCGTTGCTCACCTAGTGAACGCTCTAGTTTGTGTTGGGTCTGGGAGAGAACTTCTGCTCGTATGCCGGTAGTATTTGATCCATCCAAGCACGAAACTAAACGCAACCATACATAATTATCTATTCGTACTATACATTAACGGTGTCACACCGTAGTACAACACACACACACACGCTGTTCGTTTATAGAAAGAGCAAACTGTTATTTGATGTTTTTTAGGGTATTCTCTTACCAGACAGGTTTAACTATAGAATATGTAAAAACAACATTCAAAAAAGCTAATAAAACCGTTTTCTTCTTCAACCACCTGAAAGGGGGTAATGTATGCAGGGCAGAGTAAGTTTAAAAAATATCATAAAAGCAAATGAAATTTGGTTCGAAAACCTTAAAAAGACGAGTGGAAAAGAAATCAATTTTCACATTATTACACACGACTGTCTGCAATCTATATTGTAGGTGCAAAGTGCCGCGCCACTGTGTACTCGGTCCCCCTCATGCCAACTGTATGGCTTGTATATAGGTATATACAAATGATAAAGTTAATATATATATATATATATATATATATATATATATATATATATATATATATATATATATATATATATATATATATATATATATTTGATTGTAATTATTATTGTACTAATGAATCGATTGTGCGCAACAAAGTTAGAAACAGCAAATTACAAAAAAAAATGTGAGGCCGTGTTTTGCTAAATTGTTTGCAGCAAAACCGTTTGCAGACACAAACTACAGATTCAAATTAATGAAACAATCGGAAAAGTCCATAAGTCCATAGAAAATATTTTTAATTTTCGAGCAGCAGACTGGTGTAAGGAAATTCAATCCACAAATTAGGTCAAAAAGATGTCTAGTTACAGAAAGGAAGCGATCGTAAGTTACAAACTGTGTCAAAACTGGGGAAACTGAACGAAATGTTAATAAACATTAGTGAAATACATGCTTCCTTCGTTTGTCTTGGGACACTTCGATGACAGAGCGTAATTTTGATGTGATGGTAAGGTTAAATGTGTTTACATCTATATTTGTTTTCATTTTCTGCAGGCGCTTGATAAATTTGCTATCTTTTCTTTTTCTTCAAATTCTATTTTGTGACGTCTGACCATTTGTTGAAATAATAACTAACTTACAAAAATGAACAACTATTAAGAATTGAAGCTATTTATCAGGCTTCATCCATCAATTACGAAACGCTGATAGAGTAGTTGAACGGGGGGGTAGGGGGGGTGATGACGTCAAACGTTACGATATCGACATCCGTGGACGCTTGGCTGGAAAGTTCTTGGTCACAATATTCCTGGTCAAAAATTCATGATTGCATAACTCTTTGTCGCAAAATCCTTGTTTGATTTTTTTTGTATCTGGTACAGATTTTTGATTTTGCGACAATTGCACATTTTTTTGTGATGATTGAAGAATTTAAATTTCGCGATAATCGCAGATTTTTTTGCAACCATAGCAGGTTTTCTTTCTACAGTCACAGATTTTTTTTCGACAATAGCATAATTATTTAGCGACAATCGCTGAGTTTTTGCAACGATTGCAGATTTTTTTTTCGAAAATCGAAGTTTTTATGGTTTGCGATGACTGAGTTTTTATTTTTAAAATTAACGATTTTTTTTGCGAAAATCGCAGATTTTTTTTACGGCAATCGCAGACTTTTCATATGACTATCGTAGATTACCGATTGTGTGTGGAACGCATGCATCCCAGAGCGATGCACGTGCATCGATACGGATTTCGCCTGAGCCAGCGGACATGTGTACTAGCTACCCAGTGAAAACATATGCAGCCATACTCAAAGGAAGACATGATCGTTGATTTATAAAGCACCAATAAATTATAAGTCTCGGGGATGCGCTCCACACCACGTACCATAATCGATCTGAGGAAGTTTATCCTTGGTTACAAAATTGTTACTCTCAAACGTCTTGGTCGCTCAATTCTCGGTCGCAAATTCCTTGGTTCTTAAATTATTTGTAGCAAAATTCTTGATCATAAAATTCTTTGCAGCAAAATTCTATATTGTTTTTTTTTTGAGTGGTCACAATTATTGGAAGTAAAATTATGTTAATTAAATTATGGCGCAAAGTTATTGGCCGCAAAATTCTTGTTTGTAAAGTGATTGTTGTTACAAATGTGTTACAATCTATAACAAAATTTTTAAGGGGGTATTTATTTATTCCAAAGTTACGTTACATATTTTATGGATGAAGCCTTATCTTCGATTGGTTAGCAATCTTCCCTACTCATGATTTCGCGTCGTATGCCTCTGTCTTTCGTTGTTCATTGCGGCTTCGTCATTGTCGTTGTACTATACTCACGTTGATCTTCTTCTTCTTTGGCTCAACAAACGTTGTCGGTCAAGGCCTGCCTGTACCACTTGTGGGCTTGGCTTTCAGAGACTAATTGATTTCCCCCATAGCAGGATAGTTAATCCTACGTATAGCGGCACGGTCTATTTGTAGATTGAACCCATGACGGGCATGTTGTTAAGTCGTACGAGTTGACGACTGTACTACGAGACCGTACTATACTCACGTTGATCAATCCTGTCCAATTCTATCAATGCAGATCAGGTTCAGATCAGGTGATTCTCAGAAGAGCGCATACATTTTAACAATCTGTATATCCATCATTTGTTCCCGTTTAAATGTAAGGATCGTTATTACAAAACACATACTAGAATTTTCTCCAAATTTGATCTGGAAAACTAAAGAAAAGATGTACGGTACTAAAGTTTGTCCAAATGGGGCCGCTAAATAACATTTTCGCATGTTTGGTGAATTCGTAACGGTTCGAAACGTTACGTTGTCTCGGACGATGCGTTACACATAAAGCTTTAAAAGCTTCGCGAAACTTATAATGATTCGAGTAGATCGTGTAAGTTTCAAGCAGTTTTTTTTTCCTTTCGTTTGACTTTTGAATTTTACTCCAATATTTGTGAATTATTTGTGTTATTTGTGACTATTTCAAATTATTTCAACTGTTTGTCCTTGCGATTGTATTCGTATTTGTTTCGTGTTTAAATGAAGCTCAGGATCGTATCAGTTATGTTGCATTTATTAATTGTTCTTTCTGGTGCAGGGATATCATAATAAAATCCTATTGTTTTTTTTTCAGATAAAACATCAACAATAATCGAACTTGCTATTTTACTTCTATTTATATAATAGTTACTAGAGGTGTTGCTCCATTCTAGAAATTCTTTCGACAAAAAGCGAATGACCATTCTCACAGTTAACCAAATATTGCGAGGAATGTCACCCCCTAAGCACATCTTGGCATAATGCTACCCCTTGTGGAGATGTAAACAAAACTTACCCTTCCAGAGCTCTGTTCCTACCACTGATGCTGCACCGATCGTAACTCAACACTCTCAAACAGACACATACAGAGAGCTCACCAGCGGAGAGCAAACACCAACAAACAGCATGATCGCGCGCTAGCCAACAGGAGAAGGAGAAATGGATCAGCAGAATAGAAAGTTTCGACGCTCGCGTTCGCGCCATTCGTTGATGATCCGCCGTTCGGTGCGGTCGTTTCGTCGTCGTAAGCAGCGCTCACAAGTACCGAGAGGCACAGGTTGTGCCGGGACCTCTCCCCATACATACAAAAAAAACACCCAAAATAAGAGGCAAGGCGATTAAAGTGCAGAAGGTCCAACGCCATTGCAGAGACCTTACAAGCGTGTCAACGAGTTGTGTGTTCTCTGTTTCTCTTCAGGAAAGAACCTCGTGCTTATCTTAAAAGAAAGGAAGAACCGTGAAAGAAGAGTATGCTACAGGTGAAACCCGTGCAGCGGAGAGATAGCCACGCTTTGGTGAAATTCCACTTGTGCGTGTGCCCGTTGCGGCCGTAGTGTGTGCAGGTGTGTGCGTCTTTGGCTACTTTGGCGCTCGTCCTCGTTGGCCAAAGGGCACGTTTTTGTGTTCTTTGTCGGTGCGAGCGTGAAGCAGCTGGGGGATAGTTAGTGACGAAACGGAACGGAAGTGAAGTGGGTCACTGGGCGAAAGGGATACCGTGGGCTTACTCCCTATGCAATCCGTGCCATTCTTACACGCAGTGCGCGGCCAGTGTGTCGCTGAATGAGTGTTTGTGGTGAACCGAAGAAACGAAAACTCAACGTCAAATCTTCCCACTGTACAGTGTGTGTCGCGGAGAGAGAGAGACCCCCGGGCGTTGCGGTGGGTTGCATCAAAAGCCCAGCAAGAGGAAATTCATAACCCGTCCCCGGCCATTGTGTGTTCGTGTGTGTCCATTCCATCATCCAGCTACGTGAAGGTAAGTTAGTGTTCATCTGATCCAGCGACCGACGGCGTAGTAAAATGTCAACTGCTTAGTTCGAAAAGGTTCGAAAGCGACCCCGGCACGGCTGGCTGAATGTAGGTTAAAACCGAAATTCGTCCAGCCGGCCATATGTGTGGCGTGTGCCCTCTGCGCCCGCCAGTGCGTCCCTCCATTTTGGACGCGAACCTGAAACGCCTCGGTTCGTTGCGTCTTCGTAGCTCGTACGCTCCCTCTCGCGCACAGGTCGCCGTGGTCACTTTCTCGGCCACTCGGCTCGGGCTGTGTGTGAACGGTGGTGGCACTTTCTCCTTATTCCAATCGCATGATGAACAAGCAATGCACGTGGGGTGGAGACACCCAGGATGCTAAGCAACGCCGCTATCCTGACCCTGTGGTTACATAAAGTTGGACCTCCCGCGCGTTGAGTCAGCGATACGCCAGCGATCGTGATAATCAAGTGTACCGAATTTCCATCCCCTTATACCAACAGTCCGGCAAAACCCTCCCCACAAGCTCTGCATCCCGCCGTTGACGGTTTGCTGACCAAGCGTAAGCCGGACACGGATGTTTGTAACGGATATGCGTCACGGTCCGGTCAATATGTGCAGAAATCGTGCAGGCGCAGGCTGCTCGCGTAAATGTGGGTCACACTCACACACACACAAACTCACAATCTCGCGCCTCACTACGCTGGAAACGAGTTTGACCAACCATTCCAGGCTTATCGCCGCCGAAGTACACGCTTGCACACGCGCTTCGAGCCACCAATTCTCCACGCGCAATCCCCGGGGCAATTCCCCCCACCGCCGGGCCAGGATGGATTTTTGATAATGAAATCATAATCTTCAATTCCCATATACCCGATCGTGGGGGGGACTGGGAAGGAAGGTAACCAATTTTGGCCACGTTGTGATCGCAGGTATGCTTAATGAGCCTTCCATGCACACAAACTCATGGCGTGGAAATGGGACGCCACTTTGCAAATGCTGCTAACGCGTGTAATGTGCACCGTGGCAAATGGTAATGTGTGCGCGGTTGCGCGGTTCCAGAAAGCTGGATAGACGATGCTAGAAGTAAGTCACACACACCCACACACTATCCCTGCGGCTGGGTGGTCCAAGTGGTACGGTGCTTATCTTTGGACGGACGGTTTTAGTGTGTGTGTGTGTAGATGAAAGGCGGGCTCAGCCGGTATCGCTCCGGGAACGGTACATGTATTCGGAATTCAGGATGGTGAAAATGGATTCAGACCTTATTTGTTAGTCTAAGCAGCAGTTTGGCTGTTTTCGGCGGGTAACGTAAACGGTAATAAATACAAACAGGCAGGACATGCAATATTAATGGCAACGGATGGTAGCGGACCGTGGAGCAACTGTGCCAAATGCAGGTGTACCGAAATATAGCCACTGATTTAGAGAAATTGGGCGCCGTGAGACAAGAAAACGAGCTGCTTGACAACTTATTTACAAATGAGTAGAAATGGCCTTAGGAGAAACTTTTTCGCAAGGAAGCGGTTCCCATAGTTGGTTGATGATATATCTTCCCAAGTTCTTCAGAAGTTCATCTGCTGCTGCAAAACATTTACAAAAGCATAAGCGAGAAACCCCATTTGAAATTATTAACAGTAGATTGACAGTAGCTTATCTTGTTTTTTTAATTGGATATTTGTCTCAAATGTAGAAGAAACGCTTGGAGAAGTACACAAGAGCATGTTGATACAAACTGTCTTAATGTTTATAAGTCGACGTGCTAACATTCTACGGAGCTCCGTAAATATTTGAGTTAGGGTTACATTTTTTCAAAATCTTTTGGAAAATTGCGATCCAAAGGTTGGTAAAAAATATTTACATTAAAAATGAAATCCTTTATTATTAATACATCTAAACAAATAATGACAATTTGGTAGAGACTCAATGTTATAAAAGTGCATTTTGTATGGACAAAAGATTTATTTTGACTTCTAGATAACGACCAGAAAATGATGTGAATAAAACGAAATTCAATCCGTATTCGTCTTTAACTACTGTGAATGAATGAAATTTGATCTTTGGGCCTCCGATGTGTTATCGTTTGGTATAATGGATAATTATATAATGGAGTGAAATTATTTTCATTTAAAACCCTTAACCGTCAAAAATGCGAACAATTTAACTTGTGTTCAACGATAAACTACCTACACGGAACGATTTTTTCAATTAATAAAGGATGTGGAGGACGCTGAATTCGGATGAATGGAATTCAGAGCAAACAGCAAAAACTGCGAATGATGAATGATTTGATATTTATTCATTTTTTATTTTGGCATGTAGTATAATGATAGCTGACTAAAACTGCAAACAATTCACATTTGAGGACATTTTATCAGCCCATCGAACAGACCTCTGACTAACTAAAGACAACTTGCAACCCGGAATCAAACCAACCCCCGTATCCGGGTGCCATTTACTGCACGTATATTATAAACAACACCGTGCGTCATGGATTTGTCACTGCAAAAGAAAGTAACGCAAAATACAGACACATCTCTCCCTTCGTACTGGGTAGCTTTCACCGGAAGAACAATAATACCCAAGAAGCAGCAAATAAATGACATCATACGTCGGGATGTTGGGAGTTGAAGATTTGCCCCTTTTGGACGGCTCGAAGGAAGAAAAAAACGTTCATTGAAGGTGTCAATGAATAATGACTTCGCTGAGTGCTTAAGCTAAACCTCTAACGGGGGAGCACGGTATTGATCGTACAAAGAGATACCAATATGGTGGGAGGGAAGACAACGGGAATGCTTGTTGTTGATTAGATATTTGTTCTTGTTTGCTGTTTTTCTTTCTGTGAAGAAATAGTTTTGAGCGGACAATTTTGAAACATGTTTTCATCATTCAAATAATGTCCTCATCGCTTGGTTTCAGTTCACATTCCTACAATTCCGTTGGGTCGAGTGAATCACAAAAATAACCAGATTGAGGGAGAGCAAGCAAGCTAGCGAGCGAAAGAGAGGAAGAAATGAAAACAATCGGCAAAGAGGTGTGTTGAAAATGAATCAGCACCATTAACCCAAATTTCACCTCAACCCCCAGCCCGTTTGGTTTGCCAGGTGCCAACACATCCACACACACACACATTACTTCCTTGGTAGGTATCGTAGCTATGGACGACGACTTGGTCATGAGCCAAGTAAAATACCAACTCGATCGATGGGCGTGCGATCATTGTCGGACGGAATTGTGTGTATGGGACCCGTTGCCCACAGGCGACACACGCCAGCCATTCGAAACAAAATAAACCACCAATTGTCACTTTCGCTTCCGCCGGCTAGGGAATGGCTTTATGGGCCGATCGGATCGGGCGCTCAAAATGAACATTTTTGGACACGCGCAAACGGCCAGGGATGAATAATCAATTTTGCATTCCAATCCACATCCGCAGCCCTCACCGCGTGCAAATCCGTTTCCAATTTCGAAATCCATAAACGGCTGGCGTTGCTTCCGGGGGAGTCGTGGACAGTGGAGGGTTTGCCGGCGCTCGCGGAGTGGAGTATGGGCAGTGCGGCCACACGAAAGTACCACTTTCACGCCCGGAACGATGGGCCAACTGTCAAACTTTCGCCAGCATGTTTGGCCCCTTCAAGTCACCAACACCACCAACGCAAAACATGGGGGGGTGGGGGGAAGGAGGTGAACGGGCAGCTCGGGCGCGGAAGCTGCAAGCCATTCCACGCCGCTTCGGGTGCGACCTTTTCGCGAGAGGCTCCAGCGTGTGGGCTGGAAAAACAAAGGGATGCACTTTTGTTCCGTGCGCGCGCGCTTTTGTTTTCATCCGCATCGTTCTGCAGCATCATCTGCAGTGGTTTCTTCGTCGTACCGCAGCCAAAAATGAAGCCCGCGGAAAAACGCTTCACAATATTGCCCGAAAGCCGGCTTCCACCCCTTTCCGGTGAGTTGCTGGGAGTTGCGGGAAAACTTTCATTTATTTTAATCAGTGATCACCATTGTCTTGGAGCGCAATCGTTCATCCACCACCCCCCCGCTCGACCATCAAGCTTCTGGGTTCGGGAGGGCACGATCATCATGGGAAGCAGTTTCCCTTTCCGTCGGGGAGCTTTTTCTTGCTTCTTCTTCGGTTGCTATGGGTTCCCAAGTTTTTCCCATGCAGCAGACACACTGGAGCACCTCGTCAGGTTCAACGTTGGCGTTGGCGTCTTTGCTTCTCATCTTCGCCTTTGCTTTCCACGCCAGAACGGAAGGTGAAGGTCGGCAATCTAATTGAAGGAACCGTGGTGAGAGCCGTGCGTGTGGCAATGAGTGTGAAGGCGGGAAAAGCTCAATTAGTAGTTTTGAACGATAACAGTTGAGCAAGATGAAAGAGGGAAGCTCCGAACGATGGAAAAGATAGATGGGTTGAGTTGATTTGGTTTTTAGTTTGGAAATGTGGAGATAAAGTTATTTTATTAGTTTGGTTTGCAAACTATCTCGCGAGTTCGATCAGTTATTTTTAAATATAAACAAAATCAAAATCAAATTGCTTATACTCATTAAGCCACCAATAGTTCACTACGAGAGTGTCAAGTTTTGCGTTACAAATTCCAATTAAAAAATAGAATTAAATCAACCCAAAATATTTTGTTGTTATTTTTTCTATAGAGGCTTTGGTCCTTTTGGCTGACATTTGCCTCTACTCAAATAAATGAACTATTTTAATGTTGAACAAATTTAATATCAATTAGATCTCGTGGTTAATGATAAAATCTCTTCTCTTCATGTCTGCTTCATCCTGCTTACAAATAGCTCATTGCATACATTTCACTTAGCACAGTTGCTGACCTTTTATTATAACGCACAAACACAGACACACACATACACACACAATGCTCCCTGTACCGTATGCACTTTCCTTTCCCAAAACCAATTAAGTTCCTCGTCTGCCGACGCATCGATGTCACCCGGATGGTTTTTCTCGTGTCTCTGTGTACCATGGACTGATTGTGCGCATGGATTGATTGTGCACAAGAGACGGCTGGCCGGTGTTTACCGTTAATGCGAAATGAATAATCAATGAGTGTGGACAGCGCGCGGAGGTGCTTATGAATAAGCGAAATCGGACAGACCCGATGATAGCACGGAATCGGGTTCGTTAACCTTAGTTATGCGTTGAGCGGTGGACAGTTTTTCACTCATCTCTCGCGCAAAAAAAACACAATAAATGACAAGGAATGCGAAAAAAATTCAAAGTGCCCGAACAAAAAAAAATCACTTCAGAAGATGCGCCCCCAGGGGGAAATCAGGGTGGAAGCGGCAGAAAAATCAAACGATAAAACGATGATGGGTCACATCAATCAGTTTCAGGGAAGGAAGATTTGCTTTGCGTGCGATCACGATGCCGGCAAATGCTTTCGAATCTTCGTATTAGAAAGTTGGTTTTAAGGAATGTGACTAAAATTGAGCGTTTATTCCGCTGCTTGGATGCCCGTCCAGCCATCCTGTGTGAGGATTATTCTGTGTGATTTCCCGATAAGGTGGACAATAAAATGGGGAAAAAAGGAATGTTGAAAGGACGATGGGAGTTTTTATTGCATGAATCATGCTGCTGTGGAATGTAATATCCAATGGCAAAAGATAAAGCTGCCATCCACTCCTCCTAACCTTGCGGAATGGATCGGAATAATGAAAACGAAAGCCATCTCAATGTCTTGTTTTTTCGCTACTCTCAACCACTCTGCTTCAGTTCATTTAGATGGCTTATTAATTGGCTACTTCTAATTGGCAAACACACCTTGACCGCAGCATCCACGCAGTTTGGCCGTGTTTGTTGCTGCTAGGAGTGTGAAAAACAGCGCTCTCACTATCGCTTCCCCACGGTGAAAACTGATCGCAACGCACAAATGTCGGTCCAGATAAACGCGGTGGATTGAGGGGAGTGTGGTGGGCGGTTTCGGTTGATTGATTAATGGCTTGAATGATTTTGCCAACAATAGGCGACACCGATCTGATCGTATCGGAACGGTTTTTGCTATGACGGTTGGAGAGAAGGCCGTTTTTCCCACGCCGCCCCGGGAAACTGTACGGCCACGGGTGTGAGATTTGGGTCGCCACTGTCGCTTCCGGGGAACACCATTAATCATCGCCGGTACTAGGTACGGCTCACAAAATAAGGAAATCGGTACTTACGAAAATGATACACGGAAGGTGAAATCGTTCAGCAAAACTTCTCAGCAAATGACAGATCGAATATCCAACAAGTGTGTTGTATTTGCGAAATTGAGAAATTTGCAATGCTTCAAAGCTGTTCGTACTGTTAATGCTAAACAGAAACATTTGCCTCATGTTTTTGGAGAGTAATAAAGTTATAAAAATGCTTACGATCACATCGTCTCTACCAGTGCCTCATTTCACAGCGCTTCAAAACGGCTGTAAAGAAAGAGGATCATTTTCATGTTTTGTTGTTGTTGTTGTTGTTGTTTGCACAAATGAGCTACGATTGTTGTTATAAAACTGTTCACTGTTCCACCATTAACTGGCAGCGGCGTACCGTTTCCTCCCACTAGCAAAGACAACCGAAAAACGGTGCTTTAATTATGCGACTTTTATGCACCGCGGAACTGTGGCGGGAAATCATAAAACGGTTACACATGAACGGAAAGAAACTGTACAAGAGGCTTGCGGAGAAAAAAACACAGTCCCAGAGATATGCGACATTCATTCCACTCTCATCTTTTGCCACGATCTGTGTCTGCCTTCTTTTCCTGCAGCGTCTCCAGGCGGAATGCATGATCATTCGGTAAAGATTTTCGTACCTTCAAAAGCCATTTTTCATACGGACAGAAGTTGAAGCCTGCTTGAAGATGAAAACAACATTTTAATTGCCACTTTCCTAAGTATTGACGGACACTGTTCGCGCGCACACACACACTTGCACAGACACATAATAGAGCCATCGAAGTGGTGACGGTGTGTAGTGGACGGATCAGTTAACACGTCAGTTTTGGCTGTCAGCTTGCTGTCCACGTCCGATGACCTTCCAACGGGCACAGTTTGTCGCGAAGGTAAAGTGTGCGAGATTAAGCTTACTTTCTTTATGTTAGGGAAAATGAAATAATCATCACAATTACCCGGCCAAAACGGCACCAGAGCGACAAGCGGGAGGAAAAAGAACAACAGCGCTCAACAAGCCTGTCATCGTTTTCACCAGCCTGGATGAGCAATGGTGCGACCATGGTTGTGTTTTTAGAAATGGTCGATTGTTTGACATGAAAGCGCATACGATAGTGTGCAGTTTTTTTTCCCACCGCTTCAAAGCGCATTAGTGCAGCTGGCAAGTGTCAACTGCTGGTGTGGTAGCTACACGACACCGGTGACGTTAGTAGCTTTAAACCAGCTTGATATGTGTGGTGCAAATAAATCAATATCAATAAGCTGTCAACTAGTCGGATACAAAGTTGTATTAAACGAAATGTATGACATTGGAGCACTAATGCATAAACTTTATATCTAAATTATTCATTCAATACACCTCGTCCTCATTTACATAGTATATTTAGCATTACGCTAATCAGCTAATTTGTTTATTTGTTATTTAGTATCTTGCATAGGCTTGCTGGGACACTTACTTATCTAATAAACCCTTAATTTATCTACAAGCTTAGCTACAGCGCAAACGCAATTACAAAACGCATTAGCAATGAGCAAACGAGAGACAATTGGTTTTGAACTGATTTATATTATTTTTTAAGTCAAAGAATCTTTGGTATTTTTGAAGCTTTTTATCATTTGGTTTATAGGCGCATTATAAGAATGAGCAGATCTTGAAAACGTAGGCCTCAACAGCTCACGTTACCTGAGAGATCGTTCAGGAGCAATAAAATATGACTTTTCTAACAGGTAGGGAGAGTCTATGCTCCCGCTGATTAACTTCGCGTTAAAAGTATCCTGTAATGCCTGAGGTCTATGTTCTAAAGTTGTGCAGACCAAGAGGCATGCACCGTGATGGCGGCCATTGTAATCTATATATTGCAATTCTGAAGAGTCTTTTTTGCATGCTTTCTATCTTAGTCGTTCTCACGTGACAGTATGGGGAGCAAGCAACTGAGTTAGATTCTAAGATTCGTCATACCAATGCGGAATATAATACTTTCAGACATATTGGATCTTTTATCTCAAGAGTTTGCCTGATTATAAATACTACCATCTTATTGGCTTTGGTAATTATAGAGTGGTAGTGTTCGCGAAAGAATAGTGATGAATCAAGGTTCCCACAACACATGCTGAATTTATCCACACAGAGGTCTAGTTGGTTTGCCAAACACCAAGTGCTGAATAGGTTGAGATTGCTCTGGAGTACGAAACAATCATCAATTGACCTGGTAACTGAAAAAAGTTTAATATCATCAACATAAAGTAGTACAGAGTGTTTTGAAAGAATAAGAGTCACGTAGACGTTTATGTAGAGTGTAAATAACAGCAAACCCCAACAACACCTTGGGTAACTCCTGAAAAGTTTGTGAATGGTTCCAAAATGACTTTCCCTATTCTTATAGAATACATTCTGTCCATCTGGTATGTTTGTACAAGTGGTGGTATACCAAGCTGGGCGAGTTTTGCAAGAAGGATCTTGTGTTTGATGCTATCAAACGCAGCTCGGAAATCAGTGTAAATTGTATTTATTTCATATTCCGATTCGTTCGGCTTTCCAATTATTTCATCCTAATCCTTCAATAGATCTTACAGGTTATTTAAATTGGTGTTTCAAATTCATAAAAAGAAATCACTTAAACATGAGCCAAATATCTTAAGCTCAGAAAAAAACCAGTAGAAAAAATCTTCTTATTCTAAAATAATGAATAATATATTACCGGGGTCGTACCCACTAAAATACAGTATTTAGTTAAGACGCAATTGATATTTCACTGGAAACATAGTTGAAACGAAGAATTTTGACAGAAATATTATTGTTTGATGAACTCTCACGATGAAAGTCTCATGCAGTATTAGGTAGACATTATGAAATTTAAAGTTTTATCACATATAAATAAGTTGGTTTATGAAATACTGGGATTAATTCTTAGCTAGTACTGATTTTATATAGTAACAAAAATGCTGTATTATTTGTACCATATAAGTCATATGGATAAATTGGCACATAATGTATTTTATTTAATATTATTTTGGCTTAAAAAATTAATTAATCCACAGTGTATTCCTTTTTTTTGTCACGTCTATTGTGTAGTTCACTTAAAATTCTAAGAATACATCCTAGTTAATCAGCAATACATATAGATTATCCTTGTTCCTTAAATAAATGTCTAGTTCCATTTTGTTGATAAAAAAATTAATTCATATTTTGACAAGTAAACACAAAATCTTAAATTTACATGTTTTTTTTCAGGTGAGAGATTCTTAAATAAACATATCATATACATCATTAGAAAAAATATTTTATACTAAACGATTGAATCTTTTCACTGCAATTTGTTGAACACGGGTTAAAGATTAAAAGCTAGAGACCTATCTTAAGCTGACTTTAAATAATAACTGAACAAAAACAACAAAACACCACAAACTTTGGTATTATTTGGGATAAAATCGAATAAAAATTTATCACAATAACTAATAGCAGAAAAGTAAAAAGGTTCATTGTAAACAGATAATTAGTATTTCATCGTAAAAATACGCGTTGAAAAATAATACATAAATCATCCCATCTTAATACATTAAATCTCTCTTTACAAATACCCTCAAGATAAGTACGGGTTTCCTACCCCTTTCATATCCCTTTCAAGCAACGTTCATCATCATTACCAATTAAAAAAAAAACAACTACAACTATAAGGACAATTAGAGGGGCTTGGTTGACAATAATCCATCCTACAGCCAACACTCATACAAAACCCAACAATACACATTGTGGGAAATAAAAGCTCAAAATTACCCAAACAATGTCTCATTTCGAGCAATCTCAAGAATTGATTTCACGGCATGACAATCGCAACCACACCATCATCATTCGGAAGTTTTTCACATTTTCGCTTTCACAGTTTGTAATGATGCAATTTTAACGCTTCACAAAAAAGCGCATCCGTTCCGGTACTTTGCTAGTGAGCGGAGTGGTTTTGCGATGTGACACTTCGAGGATCATTTCCTTTCAGCCCAAGGGTATCATGTACGATTTTCGGCTCCATTGACACATTTTCACTTCATTCCTGGTCGGTTTGGTTGGTGGCACACGATTTTCGGCTCCATTGACACATTTTCACTTCATTCCTGGTCGGTTTGGTTGGTGGCACGGAAGGCAGTGCTCATTGCTCAGTGCTTCCGTGTTTTAAAGGGTCAGCATTAAACAACATTAAGATTCAAATTTTTATAAGCATCGGTAGGAGCGGTTAGGTCAATTGTTACGTACAGTGGTTTGGGGCAAAATATGATCTCATTTTGTCGATCCAACACAGTCTGCTGGCTGGAATAATAGGGCCCACATTTGCAAAGTGGCGCAATTGCGCCTTGTGTATCGTGAAATTCGCACCATCTTTTAATATGCAGACTGGCCACGTCTGGCTGGCCTCCCGTTTTCCAGAAGACCGTTTAATGTGTGTTGCGGCTGTGCATACCGAACCGTACTGGACGCAGTCAGCCGTAAGTCTCACACCGTTGTAGCAAACGGTACCTGTTCCAGAAGACCGTTTAATGTGTGTTGCGGCTGTGCATACCGAACCGTACTGGACGCAGTCAGCCGTAAGTCTCACACCGTTGTAGCAAACGGTACCTGAAGACCCTCAATACTCCTGCATGTGTGTGTGTTCGGTCTGTTTTAGTTGCTTCTCACTGCAACGATTCCCTTTCGTTCCCTTCGGTAAAGCCACGGGAACACAAACACTGAGAAGAAACGTGCAGTGGGGTGTTTTTTCCACGTACCATTCACCAATTCGCCAAAGGAATCCATCGGCAGCGGCCAGTGCGGTGCGAGCTCGATACGAAACGGTGCCGACCAGTGCCGTTTTCGAGTGGGAAAAAGCTACAGAGGTGCATCGGTACCGTTTCGTCGTGATGCAATTTGGCCCACCCGGTCTGCCAACAAGGGAGCAGTGATTGTTTGCGATAAGCTAGCAAAACGGCAAGAACCATTTCTTCATTATCGTTTTGCCACGTTTTCGGTTTTTATGCGGGAAAATGGGGGAGCTTGTACATCATGTAGGAATAATGGTGAGAAAGATCTGCAATCGGAAAATGGCATCGGCGGGGTCAGACGTACACGAAATTTGACATACATATATTGCGTGTGATCGAAGTCGTGCGAGTTGTTGTGGATACAAATGCAAAGTTGTCAATACTCCCAACATTATGCTTACAACTCATACACACGTCAATGCAAAATACGAAGCGGTGTTGTTTTACATTGGTAATTAATTAACGGTTTTTTCGGATTATCCATCCATCCAGCCGTGAAGCGTATGTTTCTAGCTAAAACTAACTGTAGCCCTAATTGTTAAGGTACACCTTGCGGCCGTTTGCCATCAGCTACCGTCCACCGTGCGCCGTAAAAGGAAGAAAAATTCCGTCATGCACACGATGTACGCGAGTACCCGGAACCGATCAGATGACCTAGTTTCTGTTTTTGTGACTATGATTGTGTATGTGTGTGCGCGCAAACTATAACTCATCTCAAGAACGAGACATAAATCCAAACTGAAGGAATTATGATCGAGCGGATTGATGGATTTGGTTCACTTTTTAGCAGCATTTCTTCATCCCTTTTCCAGTAAAACTTTACCAATTGGTGCTGCTCTACCGACTATCATCTCAGACAGTGGAACGGCAGCAAAACGCAAACGATTGAAAACACAGAGCAACATTCTGTGCTTGTAATAGCGTGCAAAATTCAAGTCACAATTTGAAACGGACCGGCAGAAATAAATAACTATCACAACATACCCCCGGAGCCCGTGACGCGAAGATTGAGCGTGAACGTGAAATTATGAACTAGTTTACGGCACACCGTCAACCACCAACTAGGCATGGCAAACGCGAGCGCAAACAAAACGCAAGCGTCCTCTCCGTAGAGCATCGTTTTGTTGTCTTTTAATTTCCTTTTGGCACGCCGCCATCTTCTGTGAAATCGGTGCTTTATTTTTCACCTTCTCTCCCCGTACCTGTGCTTTTCCCGAAGGGAACTGCAAACTGAAAAGGTTTCGAAGCGTTCGCACCAAACGATCCGGCACGGTATCCATACACGCTTTCCGGGGGTTCCGGGTTCGTCGCTTGCAGTGGGCCGGCTGAAGTCTTTCGTTTTCATTCAACGCTTCTAGCCCGTTTGTCATTGGTTTTACAAACACTATCGCCAAGTAAGCTTCCAATGATCATCGTACGGTGTGTTTGTGAGTGAGTGTGTGTGTAAGTGTTTCTTGTCGCGTTTTAAGACTGGCGCGAACAGCAAATGCACATTCCTCGATGGAAAACGAAACGGAATCTCTTAGAGTAGGTTGCAGAATGTGCGGTACTGCGGCATGAATGCGCAGGTCGCACCATGTACGATGCCACCGTTTGCATTGCCCCCGGGGAAGGATTTCTTTGGCGGAAGAAGAAAGTACAGCACAGTGGCACAACTGGTTTGCGTCGTGTTTGTTGTTTGCTTCGTAAAGCAGTCAATCGGCGCAAGTCTATTTTTCATTCAATGTTTCCTGTCCGCAAAACGTCTGTGTGGCTTCCTGGTTTTACAAAAGGAACACACCAAAATACACTCAACCGTTTAAGATGAGTCCATAGGCTGGAGTTTTAATCTGAAAATCGTTCAGTGAATTTCATTAACGATGCTATTCCTAACCAGCACAACCAACACACCGGTCAAACTCGCAAAGATACAGCCGAAACTGCATACTCATTACAATGGCAATTGTCCAATTGCTTGGGGCATCGAACGAAAGCACCCAGGGGGTTACCATTTCCTACTGTGAAGAGCTTTTCCACACTCACTGCACTGATGGCCATGAGCAGCTTGCTTGTGTGTCATTGAACTAGCCAAAAAACACCGGGCAGACGAATTGTACGGAAGATGGAACTGTAGGCATCAAACGAAACCCCCAGAAAAAAAGCACGCTTCAATCTCTAAACGTAACGAGACGAAAGCTTGTGGAATGAACGAACCAACGAGAGAAACAACACCCCGATCTTCACGATAAGAAAGGCTCCCCCAACTTACAAACGAATGCGGAAATTGCTTCCACTCACGCACTCGTACTTGAAAGCGATTCCCATCCTCCCATAGCTTCATGTGCACGTCTCAATGCTCGAAAACGAAACTTTCACCGAGAAGCACCGGGAACAAGGCCTTCAACCTTTACCTGAATCCGAATGCTGAGTGCGGGTGATTTGGTTGTTTTTCTCTCTCTTCTTATTCTTCTTTTACTCTGTCTGAGCGTGGGGTGTAGCTGGGCAGATTAATAATATTAATGTGTGTAATAAAACTCAACCGAGAGGAACGACCTCGAGCATCGAGAAGGGGTTAAAAGTGAAAACGTTCTCGGTTGAGGTTGAGATGAAGCAACATGACACAGGAAACATAAGAAAAGAAGCGTTCTAAAGCTGGTTCGGAGCCTCCAATTAGGCCAGCACAGAAAGGCAACCACTTTCTCTCCCATTTTCTTCCTTTTTTTCTCATTCATCTTTGTGTTTCGTGGTGCTAGAATCTTCCAAAGAACCGGTTCTAGAGGTTTCAAGAAACAATGGGGTTAGTTGGGCTTTCTGTTTAAGCGTGAGAAGATCGTTAGAATGCGTTGTAGTGAAGGTCGATAACCATTGTCACGAGTTTTGAACGTTGATAAAAATATTATTAAATTGACAATACTTTGTAAAGTTAAAAGTTTTAACGACTTATATAAGATGATTTGTATTGTGTTTGTTAAATTTGTAAAAGATAACCATAAGCTAAACCAGTGGTCGTCAAACATTGCGACTTAAAGCGCCAAATGGTATAAAGAAACGTGTTATTTGTTCTAAAAAAGGATTAATTGCGAATATTGAATTCATTGACGATATAATATAGTGACTATAAAGTGCAAATCTTATTTCACAGAAACTTTCATCAAATACAATTTTAATAAAGATAATTTTATGTTTCTTCTTCTTCTTCTTCTTTGGTTCAACAACCGTTGTCGGTCAAGGCCTGCCTGTACCACTAGTGGGCTTTGGGTTTCAGTGACTAACTGATTTCCCCCCATAGCAGGATAGTCAATCCTACGTATGGCGGCAGGGTCTATTTGGGGATTGAACCCATGATGGGCATGTTGTTAAGTCGTACGAGTTGACGACTGTACTACGAGACCGGCTTAAAATTTTATGTTTAAGTGGATTTATATCATTTTTTTCATCATCCATACAGCATATGATATGAACTATGACAGCGTAAATTGTAGTATATATAGTAGTGGTGGGAGCTCGGAATCGGACCTACCCTATCAACTCCGGAGTTGATTCCGATACTGGAATCGATTCCGATTCCGGAGTTGATTCTGGTGTTGACTCCGGAGTCAATTCCGGAGTTGTATCCGGAGCCGATTACCGAGTCGGTTCTGGAATCGATTCCGCGATCAGAATTGGCTCCGGAATCGGAATTAACCTGGGAAATCGCAATTTGCCCGAAAACGGAATTATAATTAACTCCAAAATTAGAATAAGCTCCGAAATGTGAATTAGTTCTTGAAATAAGAAAAAGAAGTTTTAGAAGCCATTCCGATTCTAGAGCCGATTCCGGAAAAAAATTCTGGTGCCGTTTCCGGAACCAATTCCGGAGTCGATACCGATTCCGGAACCGATTTCAGAATCGATTCCGAAAACTGATTCCCGACCTACTATCCGGAATCGATTCCAGAAAACTGCGGAGCTAGCCGGAATCGATTCCGACAAAAAACTTTATTTTTCCAATCAATATTAGTCCTTTGATTCCTGTAATTGCTGTATTGTAACTTGTATGATCACAATGTGGCAGTGTAATTCTGCTCATACACACTGAACCACTGTAGCTTCAATTGGTTTCAATTTCTATAAGTTGTATTGAATTTTTTAATGAAACCAACCCTGCTGAGACAGTTGCAAAGCTAGCATTTTTAACCGTTTAATTTTAAATGCCTAACGCCTTCATCGCTAAAATGAGCTCCAGCCCAAGCTTTCAGAATCTGTATAGTTTTTGATTCTAAGCTACGAAGGCAACATATATTTCGAGGTAAAGGTTTTTCGAAAAAGAAGCATTGCCACTTTTGTATGTTGCAACTATAGACTGTTCCTATGAGTGTATACGCATTCTTGAGCAGCTTTTCATCTCTAAACAAACAAATACATGCTAATTTACTTGATGTACCTTATATTTTTATGTGATTTTGGATACTTTTATTCCTAGAAGATTGTGGATTGTTTGTGTGCCAAACCACTTTATTCTTTACACTAACAACAAACTAACTTTTAAAACCATTGTACAGACAATGCCCCAATAAAATGCAACATTTTTCACAATCCAAACACTCAGCAATGATCCTGTTCACTGCTACTTAGTGTAAGGTGATCTTGATTTCATCCTCTTACGATCGTATTGTCCACTAATCAATGCGTTTTGCGTAGGTACTGCCAGTTCCAAACGCACGACATCACAAACAACCTCACGCACTGGTATCTTTCTCTTCCTTTCCGTCGATCACGATCAAAGACCTCCTGCTAACCCCACGTCCAATAGAAATACGATCAGGTTTGAAGCGCTTGAACGATTCCAGCAGAGCTAGCGCTCACCTTGACCCATTTTCATGCTTTCTCGTAAGTGCGCGTCCGTTGGGAAAGCGCGCGGTGCGTATCGTGACCGCGGTACGGGCAGACCCGCTGTCAAATCGAAAGTCGGCTCCGAGTTGCACTGGCCACCGACGATCCGGTTCGCAGTGGAACGCGATGCCACGGCGGATGTTGACAACTGATCATCATCATCATCATCATCACGATCATCCCGGCACACAAGCACCTCTGCGTACCTTTCCACCTGCACTTTGTTCAGCCCGTACGCGGAACAACGGACGCGGATGATGATCAGTCAACTTTCGATTCTGCGCATCCGCAAAACTTGATCCAACCGCGTTTAAAGATGAAGGGCTGCGTGGAGGTAAACAGAGAGAGAGAGA
>AXCO02003086.1:0-24911 GCA_000473525.2 Anopheles melas | reverse complement strand
GATTTTCAAATTGGAGAGGTGTCAAATAAGAGAGAGTTCACTGTATAATGAAAAAAAGTAAGCGACATTAATAAAAAACGTGTAATAAAAAGGGTCCCTGATAAAGCCCTGAGCCTAGCGCCTGCTGATGGTTGCCATGGTAATAGAACGTAGTAGCCCTGACCACCGCACACAAGAGTCTGCGGTTGCTAATTTTGCGAACGGCTTTGCTCATTTGAACTTCACCTTCTGGCGGTGTCAGATGTGTCTTGGATTGGTGTGCCGCAGTGTGCTTTGCTGTGAAAAAAATCCCATAGTAAAATGTCGGGTAATACACTCTTTTCGTACTGGAAATTTAGGTAAGCAGCGGGTCGTTCTTTTTTTTTTATCACCAAGCTCTACCTAAAAACTAACGCAATAACGATTCCGCAACACATTATTGGTTCCCCCCTTTTCCAAAGACGGCAGGCGGAAGAAACTTTTCGCAGTTCGTCACGCCGGCTCCGGCAGAATATAGAGTCCTTGCAGCGCACACTATTGCAGGATTTCGGCACGGGCATCGGAGCAGGCGGCAGTGTTAGGCTCGCAAGCTACAAAAAGTACACCTGCGACCAGTGTCTGCGTAAGTTTGTGCACGAGAGTGGTCTCGCTCGGCATGTGAACAAATTTCACCCGGACGCGTCGATGAACGTGGAGCCGCCGCCGGCGCAGCAGCAGCACCCGGAGCTGCCGGCTACCGTCTGCAGTGACTCGAAGCCAACCCCGGCGTCCGAAGCGTACATCGATGCGGTGGTAAAGTGCCGGCACAGCGGCGCAATCTTTCCCTCCGCCGAGCAGTACCTGTGCCACGCCATGCGCTACAAGTTCTGGGAGCAGCTGTTCGCGGCCGAGCCGGAGGAACGCGAACGCCCGGCCGCCCTGCTGCGCCGGCAGTTTTCCATCGTCGCCGTGCACACCGTCCTTCGCTGCGAGTACTGTGACGCGTGCTTTTCCGACTGTGCCGGCCTGTTCGCGCACGAGTCGCAACACTCGCCGACCGGCGGCTGCTGGTGCACGTTCTGTCGGCTTCACTTCCCGACGCTGACCGATGTGCTGGCCCATCGGGCAGAGTGTCTGGAGGGTAGCAGCTTCATCGGGTGCCAGTTCCAGAACGTGCAGCTGCAGTACTGCTGCAACGTGTGTATGGCCCTGTTTGCGACGCTGCCCGAGCTGTACGCCCACCGGTACGCCGAGATTCACATCTTCCCCCGCCGAATGGCCCGGGCAAAGGGGCAAACGGACAGCTACGGCGGGCTGTGGGTGTCCTGCGAGCTGTGCGTGTTTGTGTGCGATCACATCGAGCTGCTGCTGGTGCATCGGGCCGAATGCCATCCCGGTGGGGCGGTCACAAACAAACCGCCAACAATGGCGGCACCAGCACCATCGACGGGAAATCTACCGAAACAGAGGCAGCAGCAGCAGCAGCAGCAACAGTTGGCAGCACCGAAACGCCCGGAGGGAGACGAATCGAGCAATGAGCGTCCATATCTGTGCGAAAAGTGCGGCAAAACGTACACCCAGTCGAGCCATCTGTGGCAGCATCTGCGCTTTCACAACGGAGTGCGCCCGTTCGCCTGCGATCGGGACGGGTGCTTGCGCCGGTTCACGATACGGCCCGATCTGAGCGATCACATCCGCAAGTGCCACACCGGGGAGCGCCCGTACGAGTGCGACGTGTGCCACAAGCGTTTCCTGACCGGCTCGGTCTACTATCAGCACCGGCTGATCCATCGGGGCGAGCGGCGGTACGGCTGCCCGGACTGCGATCGGCGCTTTTACCGGGCCGACGCACTGAAGAACCACCAACGCATACACACGGGCGAGAAGCCTTACGAGTGTGGCCACTGTGAGCGCAAGTTCCGGCAAAGGGGCGATCGCGAAAAGCACGTGCGCGTGAAGCACAAGAAGTTTTGCAAATGAGGCGTCGGTGCGGTTTGATTTGTTTGCACCGTTTTGCGCACACTGTTCCTGTTTTTTTTTGTTAACACGATGTTGGCTTGTTTGTGTTTGTTCGCTATGGCGCAATTAATTTATTTTAGCTTGTAATCCAATACCGCCTAATAGAGGTGGTAGAGTAGAGAATAGAATATTAAATAAAATATTTTTCAATTTTCGTTTCCGACTGTTTGAAGTAATCGTAGTAGCCATTTTCTTTTGTGAGTAGTGGTGGTAGCCCGGAATCGGACCTACCCGATTCGGACTCTGTGTTTGCAATCAATTCCGGAGCCGATTCCGATGCTGAAATCGATTTCGATTACTGAGTTGACTCTGAAGCCGATTCCGGAGTTGACCCTGGAGCCGATTCATGAGTTGACTCCGAAGCCGAATCCTGTGATGACTCCTGAGCCGATTACTGAGATGACTCCGGAGCCAATTCCTGAGTTGACACCGGAGTCAATTCCTGAGATGACTCCGGAGCCGATTTCTACGATGACTCCGGAGCCAATTCCTGAGATGACTCCGGAGCTGATTCCTGAGATGACTCCAGTTCCTGAGTTTATTCCGGAGCAGATTCCTGAGTTGACGCTGGAGCCGATTCCTGAGTTAGCTTCATCGGATCCCAACGTCTATTCTTATAACGATGCCGAAACCGATTCTGATTTCTAAGCCGATTCTGATATCGGAGTCAATTCAGATTCCGGAGCGAATTTCGATTCCGGAACCGATTCCGCAACCGATTATGATTCCGGAGTCAAATCCGGAGCTGATTACGATTCCGGAATTAATTCCCGATTCCGATTCTGCAGCCGATTCTGAAACCAATTCCGGAATTGATTCCAAAAACTGATTCCGTACCTACTATCCGTAATCGATTCCAGAAAACTAGCCGAAATAGATTCCGAAAAAACTGCATTTTTCCCATCACTATTTTTGAGTTTAAAAATAACCCCACCGTCATCGTTTGACGTTTGCTTTTGGAGGTTATTTTCCGCGGCCTATCAGCAGCCACAAAGTTGTGAAACGAACAAGAGCTGGATAGTATTCTCGGTCTCCTCCGATACCTGCGGCACGTGAAGCACCAGAAAGCACTAACACTAACCTGAAAAGAGTTAGTTTTTCCTGTTAATTGAGTGAAGCAACGAACGATTACAATTGGTAAGCCTCTATTTCAGATCAGTTGGAAGTGACCAATGGCCGAAGTGAGCAGCATCTTTAACAATCACCTTCACGTGCGATTGCTCAAATTTAGAGCCAACAGCAACTTCAGCCGCGTACGCGTTACTGCTCATACCGATGACAACGGACCAGAGGCTGCCATGATGTTCCTGTGCAATTGCTGTATGAAGAGCTTTTATAGCCCCACCGTCGTGTCGTGCCGATTCCTGCTGGTTTTGTATTACCATCTGTACGAGCAGCATCCGCACTTGCTGTGTGTAGCGCCGCTAGATGGGCCAAAGGAAGACTGTTAGATTGTGTAAAGGTTTTTGTGCAATGTTCCTTAAAACCTGCGACAAATGTAGGTGAAGGAAGTAAACCCCACTCTTTCACTAAAGAATCAACTCTTTCAAAGCATTGATTTTTAGGTTTATAATTCAACGATTCCAATTACGGGAGGTTTGTCGTGTGCGTTCTTCAAATCTTCAAAAGAAATTGCAAGTTTCCGCGTGACCTAGTTGCGCGATTGAATCGGACCCAGACACTCCATTATACTTCCCATCAATTCTACGCACTTCTCCTGGTTCCAATATGCTCAAGGTCCTCCCATTCCAAATTCCAAAAGATATGTTCGAAAACCAAACATTTGTCAAAATCAACAGGACAGAGTGGGGTAGAATCCGGGAAAAACACACACTCAAAAAAAAAAAAACAGTCATCCCGCCCCAGCAGTTTCATGTTAAACCCAAATCATTGAGGGCGCACGAGTTGATGTTTCGATTGCGCTGATAATGGTGTGCGTTGCCCGGCCCGGACGAGTGATAACACGCGGCGAAAAGCTGTCTTCTTCCACCCCTTTGGGATCCCCATTCGATCCTTCCGCTTGGGACGACAAAACATCCCTGTCTAGCGATGTGTAAACAGACGGGATGGACTGCGAAAAAGACTACGCCCCCTCTCTTCCCTTTTACGTTACAGTAACCCTAATCGCAGCCCGCAGCCATTCAATCAGTCTAGTCAGCCGGCAATAGCCAGTAGTCAGAGAGATCTTCACCGTATCGCGGGATAGCAATCACCGTTCCCGAGATGACGGGTTTTGGGTGGGTAATGTACCCGTCCCCGTCGCCCTCTCACGATCGCATGTGCAACAGAAACAACGGTGTCCTTGTACGGGGCCGTCGTCGTCGGCGTCGTGGTCGTTCTCGTCCGTATCGTCGTACTGGCTTCGTTTCGGGAAGGACGCACACGCTCGGGCCGGGCTCGTGCACCGGGCCGCTATAAAAGCGGCCCCCTTATCGGACGGCGTGCTCAATCGGCCGAAGGATACTATTGGCACCACGTGGTCGGCAGTCAGTTTAGTGGTGCGGTGCTTTCGAGTGTTCGGGCATGTCCGTGCTGATTCTTCGTAGTTGCCGGTAAACGTTTTGGGGCTTTTTTGGGGAATTCGTGGACAGTTTTGAACAGCCTAGTTCCCAGTGCTGGGCTACAAACTCTCTGTAGCAAGAATTAAGATAAGACAGTGATTTTAAGTGAATCAAAAGGGAAGGACGCTCAACAGGTGCTGTAAATTGTGGTGTGCCTGTGTGTTTCATGGTCACGAATATAGGATGTGATATTGCTGATAAGCCTTACCGACCCGCCTACCAGTCCAGAGGACACACACTTGGTTGATCGGTCCAAGGCTGTGTGTGCATTAGGATAATTTTGTTTGCGGCGTGCCACCTGTTTTGCATCACTAACCTGGAAGTTAGTTTTCAAGGCTGGCAACGACGATGTAGCCTCAGCAGCAATGGTGTGCCGTGTGCCCCGGCAAAGTGTGTAATAAAATCCCCTCGTCTTGTTAATGCGAAAGAAAACTCCCCCGAGAGTTGTGTGTGTGTGTGTGTGTGTGCTGTAGGGGAAAAGGTCCTGTATCACCCCCACGGAAGACCGTCAACCATCCTTGAAGAAGGGCCCCGGAGCTCTAAATGCGTCTATCGATCAGGTAAATCTAGTCATCCAGTAATCTAGCCGTCAAATTGTCACTCACTTCATCGTCAGCCGCATGGGTCTCGGTTGCTTTCACCTATCCGGCCTACTATGTTCGTGTACACTGCGTGTGTGTGTGTGTGTGTGTGTGTGTGTGTGTGTGTGTGTGTGCTTGGAATGAGATTAGGTGTAGGAGGTGTCCCAGGTGCAATCTGTTGTGTGGAATTGATATTCGTTTAAAACTGGTGATATGTGATCTGGCGCTGATTGCACACAAAAAGTACTGAAATGGGAAGAATCTCATCGATGTGCCATACTTAATATCGAAAAGCTGAAAAACCTCAAGATGAGAAAACAGTGAAAGAAGAACTCCAAGCATCATGCTGCTCCATCCAGCAATGAAACGTGACGTGCTTGGATGTGTGACCTAGTGCAATGACCGTCCAAAAACTGCCTCTACTCCGACCCGTCTGGAAGCGTTTGACCATCCAACCGAGCATATTTTATGCGGCGTGCAACAAGTGGCCCCCAATTGTGTGTGGTTCGTGTGAGTTGTGTGTGAATGTGGGTATGTGGTGGTGGCATTATTCGCTTTTTTTTTTAAATAAGGCTAGAAAATAAAAACAACTTTTCCGGCAACAGCTACGATGACGATGTTTTCAGCAAATGATGGTGCTGAAAATAATCATGATGCTGAGGATGATGATGGTGATGATGATGATGATGAAGGTAATAGGTCGGTTTCGTGCTCCATGTGTTTGCAGAACTGCCCCAAAATGGACCCATGGTGAACCGAAATGTGTGGGTACGGTCACGTACCAGCTCCCTAGTGGACACGCTGGATCTGAACGTTGCCGCTGATCGCTGGCGATGATGACGATGTCCCCTCGGGGTTTTGTGGAGGTACAATGTGTGCGTCTGTGTGTGTGTTTATCTTTTCACAATCTCATTTGTACGCGCGGACAGAGCGGGTTCGGTGAGACGGGGGCAACTGTGAAAGAACGTGTTGGATACGTGCCCATTTGCTGGGCACGGTGCGCAACGGAAAGATTGCAATAAAAACACGATGTGGATGTGTATCGCCCGGACCGGACCGTGATGCTGGCGTAACAACACATGGCCACACAGCCGGCTGCCACGGACAAAAGACAAATGTGTACCGAACGGTGATGAGTTTCGCACAGGACTTTTATTATTTGTGTGGTGGTGCATTGTGCCATTTGTTGCAGTGGATGTGCCGTAGGGTGCGATGGTTGCATTTCGCGTTGCGTTTTTTAATTCAATTAAATTCACTTCTCGTGCTTCCTCTGGTTGCTCTGGCTCATTTCGAGTCGCTTCTTGTAAAAGGGGGGGGGGGGGACTTGCTTGGATTCTTGGGAATGTGCAGCATGGCGGATGCACCCAACTTGGGGTAGTATTTTTCAATCAATCAGATTCAGTTTTTATCTTCCATTTTAATTAAATATTGATACACAAATCAATCAAAACACTTCTCTGTTTTATAGGGCACATTATAAATTACAAATAATTTTTATACTATTTTATGTTTTATATTTTTTTTAATTAAGAAAGAATATAAACATCATTTAACAGCCTAAACACAAATGATAAAAAAGTCTTGTGCAAGTTTGCAATTTTTAAATGTCCAAAACTAAAAATAAATAAAAAAAAAACCCAAATATCATTAAAAAATACATAAATAAGCACGTGTTTATTCTTAGACTGTAGTATTGTAGAGCAAAGAATTGCAAAATAAATGAAAGATGTTGTTACTACTTCAGAACTTTTTACTGTGGATTCATTATTATTTTCTAAAAACTAAAAAAAAAATCTTTGTTGTGGTTAAATCCTACTAGGGCATGATGGCCCCATACAGGTCTATTACAAGGCTTCGAATCGAACCCAAAACTTCTACAATTAGACTATTTAACCAACTTCAGACTTTCAATTGAGTGTAAAGATAGAAACAAATCAAAAAATCGTCTTCTTATTAGCACTCAATGCAGAATGTTAGACGTAATCTTAGCACATAATGTTAGCTATCATCCATGAATAATGAATGTGGTTAAAAAAAATAAAATCTATTATTTTATGCCATTCAGCCTTTCTGTTCTAAAGGGGTTTCCCCCATTCGGTAATTCCCTCATAAAGTTGCTTAAAATCATTCCTTTTTGTACTTCTTTGTTGTCTGATTTTATTCTCCTTTACCTTCACCGAATATTATGATTATTAATTAGGACAATTTATTTGACTATTTGTTCACAATTTACTAGAATGTCTATTTATTCATTTATTTATTTTATTTTCTATTTTTTGTTTTCATTTTAAATGTTATTTATATACTATTATTTTTGTACTTTATTTGATAATTTATTTATTTGTTTATTTGTTTCTATCTTTATTTATTCATTTATATCTTTATTGTTTTACTTATTTATATACTTACATTCTTTTTTTTGTTAAATTATATATTATATTATGTATGTTTAATGTTTATTTACATTTTTTTACTTATATACTACAATAATTGCTTCTGGCTTTCGTAGTCTATATACAAGACTTATCGACAATTCCGAATGAATAAGTTTCTTTTCCTTTCTAAGAGAATTGTAATATAATTACATAAATATTAATTATACAATTTGTTCTACAACTTACGATTATTGCAATCCTAACTAACTCACAACTTTCAAAAAACATCCTCAATAATCAACTGGCTCAGTGATCTAAAAGTAATGTATACATTTCGTTATTGCTACAGACGCCAAACCAGCCCGAACCGGTGCACGCGCTCCATCCCCAGTACAGCAGGCTCGACATGGTAATGGAATGCGATCCATAACGCTGTTACGAACGTATAAAAATAATCCTTGCGTAAAATCGAGCAACTGGCCGTGAAAAGCCTGTGTCGTAGCGAAGAAACAAAGCAACAACCCGTAACCGGCAACCAGACAAAAACCGGCCACAGTTTGCCCAGTGTACCGCTGTGCTATCAGCTAGATAAAAGAAACGCACTCGCTAAACTAACTACCCAACTTTATTCGCCCGGTATGCAAATGAGCCGCGTCTGCAGCACGCGCGGTGCACTATAAAATGTCAACGGGACGTAAATTATCGCGTGACGATCAAGGAGCGCCTTGTCAGCTGTATCGCCCAACGATGATGATGATGATGATGGCACACTCAATCGACTGGGATCGGTTCACCGAGGCCAATGGCCAAAGCAAGCAGAAGCAGCAGCACCATCTTCACCATCTATCTCACCGTCTCTACAACGCCCTGTAAGAGCATTGTTACAAACAGCAGCACCTCACCGACAGGAACGGTCACACCGTCAGCGATGGCCAGCGGGGGCAACAGAAACAGGGCGTCACTGAACTGCGTACCGTTTGTGTGCTGTGCCGTGTTACTGTGCTGGGTGGGCTGCCATACGCCGACGCCCGTTACGGCACACCCGCGTGACCATCGGCCCACCGTACAGCGATCGGTGGAGGATACCGAAATTGGGCAGCTTCTGAGCAGCGTGCTGGACGGGGCTGGCCGGGATGGGGACGATTACAACATGGAGGAGGACGGCGAGCCGACGGGCGGTGGTGCGGCCGGTTCGGCCGGAAGTGGCAACGGTTCGAGTCTCGCCGGGGGCCACATCGACCGGGTGCACAAACGGAGCCTTAGCAACCTGGAGATACAACCGATCATAGAAGATACAAATTACACCGTGTACCATGTGGGTGTGCTGATGGCATCGCATCTCGGTGAGTCGGAACGAATGGTTAAGTGGTAGGGACTGGGCTGGGTGGTGGCTGACTGCTGTAATGACATTTTCCATTCGATATCTTGTTTCGCTACAATTTCAAATCACAGACTCACCTTTCGACCTGGAACGCTGTGGACCGGCTATCGATTTGGCGCTCGAGCTGGTCAACCAAAGTCTCATGAAAGTGCACAACGTACGGCTCAGCAAGGTGCAGCGAAGGTAGGTGTGAAGTAGCTGGCATGACGTTGGATTTGTGTGTTTTTGTTAAAGCAATCGTAGAAGTTTGATGAATGCAAAGAAATGGTTTCCAATTGGGTATGATTTATTAACAAGTTTGATTTTATATTTATTTTCCAATGTCACTTGTGTGGGGTGGTTCTTATGCTAGTTATGTCTGTAGTTATCTTATCACAGCTTTTTATTGTATCTTTTTGGTTTAGATTTTAGTTTATATTTAATTTATTATTTTTTCTCTGTCTCATTATTTTTCTTTGTTCATTTACTTTATTTTGTTTTTAAGTTTTTTCTACTATAACTTTATGTTACTTGTGTATTATTATTTTTAAACGTTCTGTATTATTATTCTGACTGCTACCCAATTGGGATCTGTTGAAATTTGTATCTCGATTCTAGAATGTACAGAATGTGATTAATTTTCATATTAAATTTATCTACATATTATATGCTCAGTATCTGTGACCATTTTCATTGCTGCCTTTAAACTAGATGACACCATTAGTATAGCCGCATGGCTATGCTTTTTTTATCCGTGGATCTATTTATTGAGCGCACTTTTTCGATCCGAAAACAACACTTTGGAATGTCATTTAAAACTGAGTTACCGATTTCAAATCATCGGTACGAATTCTACATCATTTTCAGGATCGATTTCCCGGCTAAAATCCCAAATACAGTTCTAGTGAAATTGAAATCGTGAAATTTTGGGGCTTTCTACTATATTTCATTAAATATTAATCAGAATATGGCTTACCGTACATCAAAAGAAAGCATATTCAATTGCTCAACAACTTAGACTATAAACCATATTGAATAAAAAAAAAATAATGCATTTCCTTGTGATTCTCCCCTTTGTTCACGGTGAAAAAATAATGGTCAACGCGGAATCACAACGAAATGCACTTAATTCACTTTTTCAATATGTTTTATAGCCTTAAAAGTGGGTGAATTGAATGTCTTTTCTTTGGATGTACGGTTAGTCCATAATCAGATTAATATTTAATTAAAAATAACAAACAATAACACCCGAAATTTCACGTTCACACAAGGTCTAAAGCGACCTCAAGGTAAGGGTTTAGGATCAGTTTGAGTCTCAGATACGGCATGAGATAAGATCAGGATCTGTTCCGGTACCGGTATTAGTTTGTGATTAGTTCCTATTTGGCAATTAGTTCAGCAGCAGTGCTAAGATCATTATGGGTTCGGTATTAAACTTCAGAACCAATAAAGGGGCCTTTCACGACTCTAGTCAGCTTTTTTATATGGAGTTTGACAGTTGAAGGCTGAAATCATGTAAACACTCCATACAGAATCACACACAAAACTAGCCTGTAATTTTCAGTCTCCCTAGGGTTAGTGAACTTATTTAAAGATCCCTTAATAACCTTAGTGGTAGCCTCCATTGTCCTTCCACTAAGGTTATTAAGCTCGCTAGACTCTTGTGGACTGTAGTGATGGGTAAATACAATTTTTTTCCGGAGTCGGACTCGGAGTTACTCCAGACTGTTTAGCGGGGGGGGGGGGGGGTTCGTACATATCCATATCCGGATCAGTTTTCGTACATATTCGATGTACAACTTGAAAGTCAATGAACTCATCAAGAATTGTGTAAACGATAATGGACAGTCATTCCGGATCCGGAGTGATCCGGAGTGATCCGGAGCGATCCGGAGTGATCCGGAGTAATCCGGAGTGATCCGGAGTGATCCGGAGTGATCCGGGGTGATCCGGAGTGATCTGGAGTTATCCGGAGTGATCCGGAGTAATCCGGACTGATCCGGAGTAATCCGGACTGATCCGGAGTGATCCGGAGTAATCCGAAGTAATCCGGAGTGATCCGGAGTGATCCGGAGTGATCCGGAGTAATCCGGAGTGATCCGGACTGATCCGAACTGATCCGGAGTCGAATCCAGTTATGATTCGGAGCCGGAGTCATATTTTGCGCAAACGGTTGTAGCGCCGGATAAGTAAGTAAGTAAGTAATGAGCTTAGTGACCTAGTACATCTCATTATCGGGGGTCTGACCTCTGATTCGACATTTTTAACCACAACAATCAAACCCATTTAAAGAGTGATAGTTTTATGTGCAGTCCTTAACTGGTTCCAACTGACCCTTTTTGGTACATTTTGCTCTATCCTCCCAGTTTAGGGTTCAGGGGCCATATTATGAGCTCCGCAAACTACTGTAGGCAATTTTCTACATCTTTTTTTTGTTTGCTCAATTCTCCGTTATCAAGGTACAATAAAATCTGACCCAAGCTCAACCTTTATCCCATGGCCTTGCTCTAGAAAGGATATCATAAATGCCTAATTTACCATATCCGATAAATGGGGAAGGCTTTTTCAACACTTTTTAACACATTCTTCCATAGAGTTGTCCTGGGCAGGAAAAATTAACTGATAATGATTTTTTTTGTAAGTAGTAATATCGATCGTAACAATTGCCAGAATTTTTTATAAAAAAGCGTTTTTTAGGCAAAATTTATGAGTTTTTTTAATGCTTCCGTTAGAGCAATGAATTGATTGTACAGTTGTTTGTCACATCGTTGAATATTACTTTAAACTCCTTCAATTTGTGCTAGATTCAATCATATTTACGCAATAAATCATCCTCAGAGTTATCAGGAACTCCCTACACTTTCCTTCTGCTCCTACATTTCCAAGCATTATGTAAATTTCGCAAATCTCAAAACAGTCAGTTTCATTGCGTCGCACCAAATCAACACGTCAGCCGGACGCGTCCCAATCAAGATAGCTCACATTCCCCCCCTCCCCCCTACCCCCAGATGTGGGGTGTTTATGGTTTGGGATTTTTTTTTTTATTTCCGCTTTCTTGTTAGAGGCATCTACAGCGACCTGGTTAGATTGGTGCTTGTCGACGTGCCGAAACGTTCACATGCAACAAGCCTTCGGCATCCATGGCAGACCACGTACCACGTGCGCCGAACGTGAGCTGTGTGTAATGAGTAAATACCACCACCAACACCACAACCACCACCAGTGGTTTGTACCGTGCAAACGGCATCCTTCTTCGTTCCCCTTGCTGCCGACATGTTGACAGGTTATAGCTAAGAACCTAGCCGAGGGTTAGCACATCTTGTCCAATCTTCCCGCATCCGAGGTTACGCGGCCACTGCCAAATGGGGCAGCTCCCATTTCGGCAGCTCTTTTGCTTGCATACCATCACACGCGTCTTAACGCGCGTCTTGTAGAGGGCTTTGCTTCGGTGTACTTGCTCGCCATGTTTTTCTAACGCCGCTGTCCCCGAAATGTCCTTCAAATTGTTTCTCCTCCCTGCCCCTGGCTCCTGGCATGGGCAGTTGCAGGTCATCGTGCGTGGAGACCCTGTGGAACGGAAGGGTCGAGTGAATAAGCATACTTATGTAAATTATATGTCGTCATTTAGCCTTTTTGTTCGCTCGTTTCCACACTCACAGTCCACAGTTCCGAAATAATATGGCGCCAGGCCGTGCGTGTGGAACCGAGGGAAAAAAATATGAAAGGGTCGCCTTTTTTCTGCAACCCTTGGCCTTGTGCTTTGTGGTACTTTGCGAGTCAGGACCGGGAAGTATGCATATACTTTGGCCAGCTGACACACGTTGGCCAAAGCACCCTAATCAAAACCGTGTGCGCCCAAGTTTTGGAACAACAGAGTCTACGGTTGGCAGGATGGAGAAGTGTGCTAATCCTCCTACCCTCAGCGCCACATCCGCTGCGGCCAATTAAATGACACCAAATAAAACGGGGGCCATTTTAGCATTCCCGCCAATGTCGAGGGGTTTTGTTGTTTGTCGAAAGAGGTTTGGGCGCTTTCACCGTTGCCACTGAACCGTGCCAATGGGCAGCCGAAACAGAGTCCAACTCGCCGGGATACTGTTTTCCAAATTTTATTTGCTGTTCGTTTGTTCGTTTTCGCCTCACGCTTTAATCGAGTGATAATTTGACCTCAAGGGTTTTTGTGGGTGGGTTTTATATTCTACTGTTTATTGCTGTCCACGAATGTCACCCTGCCGTAGATACTACACAGTGGGGCATTGGGTGGATACTTTGAGCTGTATCAAGGGTGGTTGCATCTTGCTTTCCATACATTAGAATGTTTTCGATACGATTTTTTTTTACGAAGAAAAAACTGAAAGTTGGACATCTTGGAATAAAAATTAATAACTTAAATGATCTTAAAACCATTGCAAAGGAAGACCACAACTGTTTTATAGCTTCTTCTTCTTTTTCTATTTGGCGTAACGTCCTACATGCCGGCCTATACAGGCTTTCGGGGCATAATGCATTACCACGCAGCCGGATAGTCAATCCTTGCTACGGGGGGGCGGTCCATAGTAGGTTTGAACCCATGATGGGCATGTTATTGAGTCGTTCGAGTTGACGACTGTACTACGTGACCGTCTCATATTATAGCTTTATATTAATAATATTAGGCAGAACGTATTTAGTTACAAATATCTAAATTATAAAGCATTTTCAAACACTAGTTTTTATTGAGTTCTCATCAATCTCTCTTTACAATGATTCCAACATTTTGAATAAAAAAACTTTAAAACTCAATTCATAATAATGGATAGAGGTCATGTCTCCCGTACCATCGTTCCTAATTTTCTTTAGTAAGAAACAATGAAGGTTCGTTAACAATTTTACATACATGGATTACTATAAGTCATATGTAGATAGCCAACTAGTTCCAATGGGCACTTGGCAGTGCTATACCAAGAACATTTTTGATGTAACAAGGGTAAACAAAAAACAATTACTGAAAGATATTTTTTTATTTTTTAAATTGACACACATATTGAATACAGAAGTTCAAAATTGGATATCTCCAAATTGTAAAAAAAATAGTACTACATATTAATACTACTAATCATACGAGTTCAAAAAACTTATGGAGATAATCTTTGAAGGCCTAGACAAACTTTACATACTTTCGCACTCTTCCATATGAACAATAAAACCTCACGTGACAATAATGCATAAAGAAGCTCTTGGGACGTCTAGTTTCATTTGTTTTAAGAATTCTATCGATGGTCTCGATGGCAAGCACGACAAGTCTACCAATAAACAAGTACAGAAGTTACAGGTCAATGTCGGACACTTGGATTTAAGGCATTTTTTTTGTACATGCGTTTGTACACAAACTTTGAGCCGTTGCTTTCACCTCTTATACACATAATGAGGCAAAAAATGAAAGGCTTAATCTTCTTTGGATATACAAAAGTACAATAGATAAAAATTCGGTTATGTATGACCAATATGTATTTTAGGTGTACGAGATCAGGTGTCTCTAAACTGTGGTCCGTGGCGTTAACAGAAGTGGCCTGCAAAAAAATATTAAAAAAAAGCTTATTACGATACATATCGTGCAATTGTTTTCCCACCATCAAGATTCAATTTCCAACAGGCATGTTTGCAATAACATTTAAACATAATTTTGATCAATAGATCAATAGAGGCCGCGGAATATGTATTCTCAAAGCCAAGTGGTCCGCGATTCTAAAATGGTTGGAGAGCCCTGTACTAGACCAATTGTCAAGTTGTTACAGTTTGTCAAATTGGTCGCGTTCAGGGCAACTGAATCAAGTAAGATTTCAACTAGATCAGTACTGAAATTTGGAAAGACGGGAGTTTTATTATTCAGACAGTTTTCCATTTTATTGTTTGATTCATTTCCATATAAAAGACTCTTAACTTAGAAAAATTACCAGCTGCGTATTTGTTATGTAGGATTTCTGTAGAAAATGAAATTTTTTTTACACCAAGCACTGGCTGGTATTTGAACATAGTTTTGAAACTTTTGCCCTACCGGAAACAACAATGATGGACAGCCTAAAAATATGCAAAATACGAAAACCCAGACCCTGCCTGATTACACCAAGACTAAAGATATCATTAAAATGATGTAATAACTGCCACTGGGCGATCCCGTGGTACAGTCGTCAACACGAACGACTCAATAACATGCACGTCATGAGTTCAAGTCCAGAATGGACTGTCCCCCCGCCGCAAGGATTGACTATCCGGTTACGTGGTAATGCATTATGCCTCGAAAGCCTGTATAGGCCGGCCTGTTCAGCGTAGGTCGTTACGCCAAATAGAAGAAGAAGAAGAACTGCCATATAAACGGACACAAACAAAGAAATCCTCAACGAATGGAGGATTATGTTGTTGGTATTTGTAAAAAAGATATTCATAAATTATGCAAACAGTGTAATATGTTTGTCGCTATTGATACTTCTTCTTCTTCTTTTGGCTCAACAACCGTTGTCGATCAAGGCCTGCTGCCTGTACCAATGGTGGGTTTGGCTTTCAGTGGCTTATTGATTATAGCATTATGCATATAGCAGGATAGTCAGTCTTACCTATGGGGCGCGGCACGGTTCATTCGGGGCTTGAACCCAAGGCGGGCATGTTATTAGGTTGTACGATCTGACGACTGTACCACGTATCTGGCTCGCCATTGATACATTTTTGGGGAATTTTGGAGTAAACCTATTTCGATTCCTCGCTTAGGACCCCGATATGGATAAATCCGACTCTGATACCAATTCACGATAACTTATACGGTATGGCAGACATCCAGAATCAGTCAGAATCACTTCATTACAGCATTTAACCACTTTTTCTATATTGTCGAACATAATGAAATATGAATTACAAAATACCTACTAACACAGCACGATCAAATCTCTCAGTTAGTGTTGAATCTTTACATGATTGTTTGCATTACTTTTTGGTGCATTTTCTACTTAATGTCATATCCATTGAGAATCAATTCCTGCTCCCTACAACACCAATTCCCTTTGCTGCCCCGTTTGGCAGTGAATATCAAATACAGCCCGTGTTTTCTTTACGCTCTCCGTTCCAGCTATGCCACCTGCTCCGGCTCCAAATCACCCGGGCTGGCGGCCGACATGCACTTCAAGCATAGCGTGATCGCGTTCATCGGACCGGCCTGTGCCTTTGCGCTCGAGCCCGTCGCCCAGCTGGCCGACTACTGGAATACACCCATCATCACTGGGATGGGCGATCAGGTAAGTGAGGGCCAAGGCGAACAGTAGTTGCTTTCTTCGGTTCGTACTTGGTGCCTGCCGCTGCGCGGCCAGTGGCCGGCGGTGATGTGAAAAGCAAATTTATTTAATGAATCACCACAATTAGTGTTTAATCTAGCGTTAAGCAATCAGCGGACCTTGATCGCTATCATCGTGCGTGTGTGTGTGTGTGTGTGTGTGTGTGAGTGTGTGTGTGTGTGTGTGTGTGTGTGTTTGCTTATTCTCTATTTACCATCCACGTGGGGTGGTCATTATTGTTTTGCGTTTGCGTCGTTTTTCTTCCCCTTTCTCCCTTCATTTGCCATCCACGAGGATCGGAATAATGGTGTTGACCGGGGCGAGACACACCAGCAGCCGGATGAGACATTCATTTATCGTTTGCCGTTGGTCCGATAATTTCCTGATTGGTCCGGTCGGTGATTCCCCCGGTTGGCCTTTTGTCTCTTTGTCCATTAAATGTCATCGTGTCGCGTGGCACAAGTCAACATCATTTCACTTCTTTTCCTTCCACCCATCGAGCAGTCGGCAAGAGCTTTGCCGGCTTTCTATAAATACAACTCAATTTGGTTGATCGAGCCTGAGAGCTCCCTTCGGAGGCGGCATGGGTGCTGGGTGGAGGAGATTTCGTTGTTCCTTGCTCTAAGCGGCCGGACAAAGCAGTCCAGCTTCGTATGTTTGTGATTTCCCTACACAGTCGTTTCATTGCAGACCATTTCCTACAGCAGTACATGCCGCGCGCGAGAGAGAGTGATTGTTTCCAGTTGCAGTTCGCTACCAATCTCCAATCCTCTTTGGCTCTCTTTAGCCGAACCAGTAAAGTGAACAAGTAAAGCGTCTAATGGTGCAGAAATGTTTGCTCGAATGATTCAAAGTGATTTCGGCGTTTTTTTTCTTTCTCCGCTCATCATTTCATCGTCTTCCCAACAGTCGCGTCCTGGTGTGCCCTTACAAATGGGAGATAGCTTTTTGCCGCACCATCCATTTCGCAAAGCGGAACGGAAGTATGCTTTAACCGTTCGAACGACTCCATCCGTCTCCCAGAGTCCGTAGCGTCCGCACTGTGCTATCCTTTACTTTATTAAAACCAAAGCAAATGCGCCAAACGGTTTAGCAGTTGCGACACACCAAACTCGTCCCGCTCAATGTGTGCTGCCGGCATGAATGTGAAATTTTATGCGCATAAATACATAGCAACGAGTGTCGCGTGCATTGGCTGCAGCACGCTGTGCGCTGTTTGCGGGTGGTGCGCGATTTTTTTTCTTTTGCCGTCGTCCAAATCTGTCTCATTTGTTTCTGTGTTTTTAATTTTTTTTTTTTCGCTAAACGCTAGCAAAAGTTAGTCATTGAAGAGAATGTTGGCAATAGCTTTCGTGTGAGGCAGATTGTAGTAGCATTTTTGAATAGCTTTGTTTTGCATATTTAGATTGTTTGCGTTGTCAATGGCTGTTTTGTCTTCTGAAATTTTAAAGGAAATAAAATAATAAAAGTATTTGTTTCAATAAAAAAGAACAAAACTCCATAGAGTGCAAGTGGTGCACTGTGACTATTTTCCATAGTCATATCTATGCTTTTTTTGTATCAAGTGAATTCGGCATCGTGCGTTTGCGTTCATTCCATCTTTCAATAATTAGTTGAATCGTTCATAACATAATTCGTCTCCATTTTTAAACTGTTTCATTTTTTTTGTATTAACCTCGAAAGATCTGCATAATGCTTTTAAAAAGTACACCAAATAAATGGTATATTTTAAAACTTTTGCATTACTTACAACTTATTAAACTTGTTAAACCCTTTCTGCACTTGATAACTGCTTTGGACTGAACCCAAATGCACTTGACAGTATTTTTGTTATCATAAATATATTTTAATAATGTTTTTATGGTCAATTAATTTATCTTATGCGTTATGTGTAAAGCATATTTGCGATCCAGTAACCAATTATTTCACTTTTCATACAAATCACATGGAAACGTGCCTACCGCTTCCAGTTTTTTGTGTGACAAGTGAGTTAAACTCGTTACGAGGAGTTCCACTGCATTTTGATGTGAATGGCACAGGTGAAAAGAATTTCCAAACATTTGTAAGGAATAATGTGTAGATTCGAGAAATTAGCAGGATGGAACTCTTTAGCATTTCCAAATTAAAATATAACAATTTATTGCACTTAAAATGCAAAGCCGTTATTCAAATATCAAATATTATAGTGTGTTTTTTCTCAAACTTTTACATTGTTTAGATTTTTCTAGCCGCTCATATAATTGAAACCATAGTTTTCGTTCTATATCTGTAAGAATTGGGGCAGAATAGTATGGCCTCAAGAAGAAGTGATCGAATATAAAGGGTGTAACTCGTACTGCGGAAGACAGTCGTTGATCAGATCGCGATGAAGAAACACTGCATTGAACTGATACGAAAAAAAATCTTGCGTCAGCGTTCTCCCTCATTCGGTCTACCTCATATGGCCCTCAGTCGTTTCCCGATCATCATACGGTTTCATTCTATCTCGGCTTCCATTTTTCCATATAACTGAGTATGTTTCTTCAGTATCAAATCTATCTGTTATCTAAGTAACTGTGTCGACAAACCGCGTGCCATTTTAATGGCACACATAAACCGAATCAAACACTTAAATGACAGAACATTGGAACATCTCGGTTGTCAAAATCGATCTTCGAAGATCGGGAAAAAGGCAACGTACGCTGCGTCAGGCAATGGCGCAACGGCTATCGCAGGAAGAGAGGGTATAAATACACCAACGGCATCTTTAAAAAAACTTTTAAAAACGGCATCTTTAAAAAGTCCGAACGATAAAGACCGAATTTTTTTTAAACTACACAGTGTCTAAGACTTTATACAGTACAAATCGATCGATCCGGTGTTTAATAAAGTCAAGATCATACCTTGGTAAAAACGGTCGATAATTTCTTGTCCGTTGCTTCCGAGGAGCCGACGGAGTTTGTTGTCGCAACATTATCAATATTCAATAAATCTATAAGTGTGGTTTTGTATTTGCACGAATTTGTAAATCTTGCGCGGATCTCAAACGACTTGACGCGGATTTCACTCGAGACTTCTGTTACAGCTCTGCATTTACTTACCTACTTACTTACTTACTTAACAAGAACAACTAGCAACAGTAGAGTAAAACAGTTCAAGAAAACGCTAGGCGATTGGGAGCCTTTTCCATGGCTTTTGTATTGGATTCAAACACAAAATACGTTGCTGTCGTGTGCGCCTTCAGTATCAAATTTATGATACAATGCACAATAAATATAGCTGCAACAGAGATACATTAACACCACTACTAACGAGGTACTCGTTCTGTTGTGCAATTTTGGATAATAAAAGACACTATTTATTGTAATTTTGATGTGTAGCCTTACGCTATGCTTTACAATGATCTTGACGTACAAATACATATTCCTTGCGCTAGTATAGTAATCTCCTGAACTGCATTTGCTTTACCTTTGTTGCATTCCAGCTACAACTAACGGCCTCCCACCAATTCACAGTTAATTGGACAGTTTTATCGTTTTGCCAACGTGTGCACCATCTAAGAACACCTTCGCAACTTTCAAGCGCTTCGGATTTTCTAAGAAAATCCCCACCCAGCACAGCAGCAGAGTTCAAGTGGTGGATGAAGACAAAAAAAAAAGAAAATCCCGGATAGCAAAGGTGTCAAGTTTGAAGCAAGATTTATTCCCATCACCACCTGCTGCTACCGGGTTTGCGTAGCACTGGCAAATATCGGGTTGACCCAGCACCACACCGGTTTGACCTGTGTGGCCTGTCCCCCTCCCCCCCCCCCGCTACAGCCTGGGAGGGGATGAAAATTATTGTTCCCTTGCTACCACCAGTGGCCCGGCCGTGCGTTCTTTCCACACCTTTTGATTCTGTGAACTTCCTTTCTTTTCAAACAGAACGTTCGTCCGTTCGTTCGTTCGTCGACCTATCGACGATGGTATCGCTTCTTTCGAGTGAACATTGTAATCATGCTAACCGGGCTCGTTTTCCCTTTTCCTCCCTCTCGCTTTACAGCCCCCATCGGAGGGTGAACTCTCGGTAACGTCCGGCATTCTGGGCCGCTTGAGCAACAGGTGGAAAAATGATAGCTCGGTAAGGCGCGGCGCATTGACGACCTGGCCGAAGGAAGGACGAACAGGGCGGCGGTCGTTTGCACTTTGACAGTGGTTGGATTCATGCCGCTTCCCCGTTTTGCTCACCCCTTCATGCAGGGTATGTTCAAGGATAAGTCCCGCTACCAGACGCTCACCCGCATGTCCTACTGCCAGTGCCGGCTGAAGCTGGTGTTCTCGAGCATCTTCCGCCAGTTCGGCTGGCGCCATATCGCACTCATCATCGACCGGTCGGATCTGTTTTCGCTGACGGTCGGGAAGAACCTGGAGTACGGGCTGAAGGACGAGGATGTGCTCAAGTTTGTGCGCGAGCTGGACGGTAACGATGAGGAGGACATCGAAGCCTACCTGAAGGACGCGAGCATGTACGCGAGGGGTAAGTAACGGTTGGCAAACGGTTCCCATTTAGCTCACTGATTGGCTTGTAAAGCAGGCTTGAAGAGAGAGAGAGAGAGAGAGAGAGAAAGAGAGAGAGAGAGATTTATTTCACACAAAAGCGGGAAAAGTGTGTCATAGAATCAGAAAATGGAACTGTCATGTCGTTGACTTCAAACCGTCAAGCAGCATTAAATAGTTCCTGGAAATTACTTCCATCGTGCTCTTCCGTTTCTACATCCAGCTCTTCCGGAGGAGCGCGTATTGCAACAGCGAATTTATTAACCCCAAAATTTGCTTCCAGCTAAACACTAATTATCCCCCCCCCTCCGCCCACGTTGCTCATTGCTTCCTCTCTCCCCTCCAGTGATAATACTGTCCGTGCGGGGTTCGCTGGTGCGCAAGTTTATGCTTTCCGCCCTGGCGCTCGGTATGACGCGCGGCGAGTTCACCTTTCTCGATGTGGAAATCTTCCAGAGCTCCTACTGGGGCGACCACTACTGGGAGCTGGGCGACGAGGACGACTTTAAGGCGCGCAAATCGTACGAGGCGCTGCTGCGCGTCTCGCTGCTACAGCCGACCAGCCCGACCTACCAGTACTTTGCGGAAAAGGTGCGCGCACTGGCGAAGCAGGACTACAACTACACGTTCGTGGAGGACGAGGAGGTGAACTTCTTCATCGGCGCGTTCTTTGACGGCGTGTACCTGCTCGGGATGGCGCTGAACGACACGCTGAACGAGGGCGGCGACATACGGGACGGTACTGCGATTACGCGGAAAATGTGGGGCCGTGACTTTGAGGGTAAGTTGGGATAGCATGCAATCATGCAGCCACAGCTCATGGGTCGCTTCTCTTTTCCAGGTATCACCGGACACGTGCGGATTGATGACAACGGTGATCGTGATGCGGACTATTCCATCCTCGACCTGGATCCAATTACCGGGCGGTTCGAGGTGGTGGCCCACTACTACGGCAGTACGCGGTAACGTGCACTGATAGGCCTGTTAGTTAGCTTGTGCTACAAAATAACCATTCCTGAATCTTTCTTCACGCAAACTAGGGAATACTCACCCGTCAAGGGGAAGAAGATTCATTGGCCGGGCGGTCGCGAAGGTCCACCGCCCGATGTGCCCAAGTGTGGATTTCTCGGCACATCGCCCGCCTGCCAGGGCAATGGGGGTAAGAATAAAGCGCTTTTCCCGAGCAACGTCGCGAGCGAAAACCCCCCGGGCAGCAACAATTACCCCTTAAATCACGCTACAAGCATAACGATAATGATGCTGCTGATGCTCCTGCTGGTTATGCGCTCACTGGGTGCACATTTTCTATTCCCTTACTTTCCCTCTCTCTTTCTCTCTCTCTCTCTCGCTGTACTCCCCAAAACTAGACATGATTATCCTTTATGGGCTCGTTGGATTCGGCATAATCTCCGCCTTTGCCGCTGCGGTCACGTATATACTGTGCAAGTAAGTACTGTGTTGGGTGTTCGGTTGCTTCTCCGTCTAAACAATTCCAGCTCGTATCGGCCAATTCCCTGCATTCCTCGCCGCGGGGTGTACGTGTATGGGATTAGGAAAGTGAACTGTCATTGCAATTGAGGTCAACTGATCTAATTATTGCTATAGGTTCAATTAAAGGCGGATAACATTGGATGGTACGATATGTGCTGATGTGTGAACGCCGATTGTGCAGCTTAATCAGCAGAGATGAAAATAATAGATACCATTTTTCACTGATAACAAACTATTTGGAGATGTAAAATATACATAAAAAATGCCATTTTCTTCTCCCATGCTCACCATACCTGAGCTGTTTGATTTTTGCTTTGTCCCTAATTAATGCTTCTATTCACTTCCTTTTTTCCATGCCGCTTTTAACTCTTTCCACGAACTCCCAAACACACACACACACATACACACATAGACAAATGAAGCTTAATAGCGAGCTGAACAACATGTCCTGGCGGGTCCGGCCGGACGAGGTGCTGCTGGAGGTGGGCAAAATGTTTGGCAGCAAAATGGGACTGCAAAAGCTGAACTATGAGGTAAGCATTCGAAAGGGAGGGGGGGGGGAGGGAGGGGGCGAAACGATGCGCTTACAGGTGGGACCCGCTCGCCTGCCACATTGGGCCGGGAATGACGGGCACAACGGTTCAATTATAATTGCTATCGCTGCGTTGGACGAGAGCCGGGGTTTCCTCGATTCCTGAAAAGGCACGTCTAATGAATTATTCAATCGAATTTCGTGGGGCATTCAACCACCACACAGCAGTTTCCAATTGATGTTTTGTGACAGGCTGATATGGCAACTGATTCAACTCCTCGTTGAAAGGATAGCGGTTGCCTCACCAAGCGGGGAGGATGTGGGTCTGCGGGGGAATATAATTGTTATGCTGAATGCTGAGCTGAGTGCAATCGGATCGGAGCACCGCTAATGCATTATGCAGCGTGGAAATTGTTATCGATGCTGAATTTTAACACGCTTTGAATGTGTGATATAGTGTAAATTTCGTTTGATATTATTCAAAATCGGAAAGCTGTGCTAATTTAATTACAAATTTTACTTGAAAGAGGAAGAGAAATAGAAAGAATGGCGATACAACCATAGTTGGATGAAAGATAAGCACGGCTAACGTACCATAGTATGGATCAAATATTCATGATCGTAACAAGAACTGAGCGATACTGATAAATTTTGCAAGTATCAAGGGCATCACTCATGTAGTCTGACAGCCTAAAACTGCCTAAAAAGCCGCTCGAGCCTTCAAAGCTGGCTAGACAATGGGCTGGTTCACACACTGGGGCATTGAATTCAATTAGCCTGCATTAGTCAAACCACTGCATGGCGCCGTAATAACCTCTAGTTTGGTACAGTTGTCGAGCTCCTAAGCCTTAAGGCACACAGGCAAACAGGTCTGCTTATTTGAGTATAACCCCGCGAGTCTCATATTGTAAGGATAATCTAACGAAATTGTCGGTTGCCAGACATCGGACATAGTATTGTGTAGATTATATTTGCCAAAAAATGAGATCAATACCCCTCAAGACGAGTTTCAATTTTGTTCATTAATGCCAAGATGCACACAACATATTCATCCAAATTTGATATAGTTGTATACACATCCCACATATAGCAAAAATGAGAAGTTTTTAGTATCTATTGTTAAAAAGTTTATAAAAGGTGGTTAAAAAATGTATCCAAGGTCTCTCCAGGATTATTGGTTGATTAATTTCTTCTATTTGGCATAACTGCCATGCTTTTACAGGCTTTCAAGCAGTGCTCCCTAATGTGACTGTCAGTGTCATAAAAAAATCTGACTGAAACAAAATCCATGTCAGCGTCTCGTACTCAATTGTGATAATGATTTTTTTTACTGTGATCAATTCTGCAAAATGTCACTGACATTGTCATGACAGTTTCCGACTGAAACAAAATAATGTCAGCGTCACGATGATCAGAGGTCAGAGACTCAAACAGCTGGAGCGACCGTCACATGCTTGGTGACATTTTGTCCAACCAGCTCTTGGTCAGTCACTTGGTCGCGACATTTTCTGTCGGAGATCAGCGTGCTTGTGCATGTAAAACAATGAACATGTTTGAACTCGCTCTTTTGGACTCGACAGACCATCAAAGCAGACAGAGCGAGAAAGCATGCTCATTTTGTACTTTGGGACCACACGCCAAGTATAATCCAAGAATGTCGTGATTATCACCAACAGAAAATGTCGTGTTCAAGTGAGTGACCAAGAGTTGGGTGCTAAGCAAAATGTCATTAAGCATGTGATTGTTCCACCAACTGTTTGAGTCTCATCTCTGATCATCTCAGTTGTGTACGTGAGCTGATTTGATTTTCATTTAAGTCATGAGTATTGGTGACTGAAACAGTGGCATATGACAACACCGTTCACAGCTAGAAAAAGTCATGACTGGCAACGGCATTAAACTCAGCTTGTCAGAGTATCGTGTTTGACAAAAGCACTCGCATGTCGTGTTTGGCATTGCATGACGCACTTTCATTGAGTATCAACAATGAGCATTAAGCTACCAACCCATTGACCAACCCATTAAGAGGCTTGAACCCATTGACGGACATTTTATTAAGTAGCATTGACAGCGTAGTAAGATATTTTTGATTCTGTTTTTTTTTTACATTACAGAGAAACTTATTACAAAGAAATCAGAAGGAAATCTTGAAAATAGCAGAACTGAAAAATGCCAATTACTTACTTACTTACTTATCCGGCGCTACAACCGCTTTGCGGTCT
>KI920096.1:0-21070 GCA_000473525.2 Anopheles melas | reverse complement strand
CTCCTGCCGAAACTTGAAACAAAAACACAGTTTTGATTTCGTTGAATATTCATTTAAAACTTGAGCAGAACACTACAATGCGTATGTCGACACATAATGCCACATTTCTTGTATCAAATATCACCAATTTCACTGCAAATTATCCAATAACTTGAGAGAAAAATAATAATTTGTAAGCCAGTCGGAGCCGTACTCTATAGCCGTCAGGCAGTCTCATTTCTCCAATGCCTACTTTGATTGTAACTTACATCAAAGTGACTGTAAAAATTGCCAGCAAAATGTCCAAAATGGGCAACATAAAATATTAATTTAAGTACTTTTCAACACTAATCTTAGGAAAGTAAGAGTGTAAAATTGTTTTAAACATTTTTGGCTGCCTATTAACATTAATTAAAACTTTAACCGATTCGTATACGCGTTGCCGAAAATAGGAGTACAGCCTGCCGAAAATAGGACCAAACTGCCGAAAATAGTAACAAAAACAGTGTTTGCATTTTCATAAACATCGCTAGAAAATGCATTTGAAACGGCAAATAAAAAATAGCACAAAATAATACGATAGTTTATCGTCACTTTCAAGAAAAATAATAAACATTGTAAGTGTACGAGCTGTTTTAGTGAAACTGCTGGACTAACCTGCCCAATACTGGTACATTTACCCTTCTTCTTCTTCTTTGGCACAACAACCGCTGTCGGTCAAGGCCTGCCTGTACCCACTAGTGAAATGAGCTTGGCTTTCAGTGACTTATTTACTACCATAGTAGGATAAGTCAGTCCTACGTATGGGAGCACGGTCTATTCGGGACTTAAACCCATGACGGGCATGTTGTTACGTCGTACGAGTTGACGATTGTACCTTACCCTATTTATTGTTAATTATTAAGTAAACAGTAAGCAGTGCCCAATTTCTTATTTTTAATCACATTTATATCGTTATAGCTATCCTTATACCAAAATTTAACTTTTAATCAAGATTAATTTACGTTAATCAAACACAATACAAAGCCAAAAATACACAACACTGGAAAGTATTTTCACGTATTTAAGTTGCTGGTAATTAAGCTTTCATTTGCCCGTTCTGTTAAAAACTCTGTCCCACCGCCAGCATCCAAGAGAAAGTAAAACTAAAACATTCATCCCTCACTCTTTGCTCACCACCATCAGATCTGAAGGTGGTGCATCGTGGGTCTCAGTACAGCACACCGCGACCGACAGACAGATGATAAGTAGGGATCATTTGAAATTCATCGCACCCAAAAATTGAAAGGAAATCTCAATGCGCTACCGACACTTTTTACCTTCCCCGTTAACCAGTCGAGAAAATCGTACCGCCAAACAAAAGACACAGTGATCTCAGCGCAACAGAGATCAACCAGCGGACGGGTGAACACGATGGGAAAAGTTTTCGGCAAGATTGTTTGTCAACTGCCTGCATGTTGGTCCTCAAACCGATTTTAATTTAAGACCTGTGTCGCCTACCCCGCCCGGCTCTCTGTTCACTAATTTATTCCTGTGCAAAAACGAACGGGAAAGTAAAACAATTGCAAACTACAGGCTGCCCGTGCCTGGAGAGGAATTACAAACAATAAGTGTGACAAGTGAAAATGTGAGTCTGCAATGAGTGCGGCACGGGTATGAGGCGGAAGGTTTGCTGAAATTGTTACTGCTTGCGCTAGGTTGCTTCCGGTTTGTTTAACCTTTCTTCATTCGCGCCGTACAGAATGTGAGAAGGCAAAACGGTGCCGACTGCCACAAAATTCATGACTCACACAAATTTAAAGCATCGACAGCAATGGTTTTGGGTAAAGAGCAGAAAAACAATGAGTTGTAAATGATTAACCAGCAGCGAGAAGAAAAAAAACAAACACCCAACACTCCATCCCTTCTTTTACCCCATCCAGGAAAGGAAAACCTCCTAACGGTACGAAAACATTAGGACAACTTTTAATGAGTTTCGCTGGAACGGAACCCAACGAGAGATAGGGAAAGAAGTAGATAGAAAAAAAACAGAACACGGGAGAGAGAGAGAAAGAGACGGAGCGTCATTCGTCCTTATTTTTTCGCGGTTAAGGGACGTCATTGTAAGGAGAACAATTGATTTCTTTCTTTCTTTTTGCGGTAAGCGGTCCTTTTGCCCTTAATCCTCCCCGCAACGGTGACAGGCGCGTGACACATCTCCGTGAGTAATGATCGACCGTTTGGAAAGGACCATTTCGTAAGGAGAGCGCAATCTATTTGCAACAGCAAAATGAGGTTGCGCTACTGCCGCCGGCCACCTTGTGACCTTAAAATTGACCCAGCGAACAAAAAAAAAAGGGAAGCTTCCGTTCTTCATCGGTTTTGGGAAAGTTAATTGCGCGGGTTGTCCCAGGTTTCGCGTGTCTATTTTTGAGGAACCACGTTGGCACTTGACATTGAGAGGCTGCACAAAAATAACGGTACAACAGGACACAGAGGCTATGTTTCGTTGGCGTTTCGGTGGTGCTGTTGTAGTGACATAGGGCACACCAAATACACCTATTTTAAGGAGTGGGAAGGGGGGGGGGGGTTGCTTATGACTGTGTCGCGATGATGATCATAAATCTTGTATACTCGAACAGTTCGTTTCTTGGAAATAAAACCGACCCGTGGCACCGTGTTTCGACGCCGCGAGAATACACAATCCATCCCACCAACGGAATGGCCACCGGAAAACATAAAACAAACACGATTGCGATTAGATACTGGTGACAGGCGGGAAAGGACGATAAATTCAAACGCTCCGTTTGACTGCGCATTGTCACAGTGCGCGCTCGTGGCCTGAGCCATTGTTTTAAGCCCGCTTTACCACTCGAAACACAGTTTCGGGTGTTTGTGTGGTGGAGGAAACACCCATGCCCAGTGGGCCGTGCCGCTACGCAAGCGTTCCGATAGTTGATCCGCTCACTGTCAGGCGTCAAGCGAAGCCGCCGGTTCGATTCGGCTCCCAAGCAAAACGATGGGTAAAGTTTCCTCCGTGCGATACACATTTAACTAATACTTTTCCCCCCATTTCACTTGCAATTCCGGCTAGGGGGGGGTGGTAGAAGGTAAGAAAGCTTGCTAAAAATAGAGTGAAAACAAGATTTATGAGCTCCCCTCAAGTTGAAAGGCCCATCTAGACGTTTTGGGCGATCCCCGTCGCAATGTCCACCCAGTCGTCACTGGTCCGCCCAACAACCATCTGGATGGGGAGGGGCGGGATGTGTGTGAGGGAGAGAGAGTGAGAGATAGATAGAGAAGGAAAGCCCTTAAAACGGATGTCAAAAGGATCAGGACGAAAACAAAACGATGTGTTTGTGTCAAGCGCCAGTTGAAGTATTTCCGATTCACTACACGACATCAACGCACACACACACACATCCAATACGTTCGCCGAAAATAAAGGATGGTCTGGGTCTATCGGTAAAGCCAGGCCACTTGTGCCATCGGCTTGTCACCTCAACCGGTGGCACATTCACTGGAGGCAATCGGGCGAAAGCTGGCATTCCCACCATAAGGGAGAAGCTTAACAAAACACGAGTTCTTCCGTGTTAAAATCGTACACAACACTTTGGTTCTGACGTTCTTCTCGCGGAAACAGATACACAGACACAAACGGGTAAAAAGCAGAGACACAGGAGGGGGGGGGACAGATCGTTAGACTAATCTTTTTATTGCTCGTTTTGAATCTTGAATCTTGTTTCTAGGGCAGCGCCCAGTGAAACGTGAGCCGGTACATAATTCAGGGTAATTTACGCTTATTTTTCTCACAACTAGGTGTAGCTTTAGCTTAAGTGTTTGATGGAGGGTTTGTTTTTAAAGGTACGAAATTGGTATTGCTGCAATTACGGCGCAGCTCGCGTTTCAGTTTGGGTGAGTGATTAAATTGTCTGCAAATGCCAAGACATGGAGTGATCCATCATGGCATTCGTATTGGTTTTTGAGGAGGGTATGATGCTTAATTTAGTTGTTTTTTTTTATTTTTATTTATCTAACTTTCGTTGTTTTTCCTTCTTAGTTCTTCTTCCGTATATCCTTCAATGCTGAGTTTGGTTGACGCGGTGCTTTAATGTTAATCTCTTTTTGTCACTACTGCTACACTCATAGCTTTCTGAACTGTGTTACCTCTCTAAGTGATTAATGTTATGTCTTTTTTTTTGTTTGCTCTAGTCGAATTAGCGAACGATTATAGTTCGTTTTGTAAAATAATTCAAACGCACTGATGAGATTGATTCTGTTGAATTCATTAATCTTCTTTCACAGAGTTACGCCTGACGAGGCTCAGGGCTAAACTGGAACAGCTACAAAGCTATACTGGCTACAGCATAAATGAATTGGATTTTTTATTGCCTATCAATTCATTACTCAGCACAGCTTAAAACAATTATTTTTTTTTTTAAATTCCGAATGAAGCTTACAACAAGTGCAATGCTAGGAAATAATATCTGTTTTTCATTCACTAGGAATGGCCATGCCGCATTTCGTTATATTCATAAAAAATAAAAGTAAACAATTTTTTATAAGAATATTTCGTACAGAAACTCGGTTTCAATGCCATTATGGTTCAAATTACGGACAGCTTCAAATTCCTGACCTTTGGCATGTTTTTTAATTGAATTTCTTCATATCCAATCCCTTACCTTACCGCTTTTTAATTTAAATTATTTCAATATGCATCTGACCTTTTAGTAGGCCCTGATGCCACAGTAAATACATAATTCCTGTGAGGCATTCTTAGCAGTTTTGCCTCCAATCGACGCCAGTGTTATTTATCCAAAAAATCCTATTAATCGCGTCTAGGTGCATTGAAATACATCGGAATCTATTGTGGAAGTAGTTATCAACGTGAAAACAACAGTGTTTTATCATGTTATACTTTGAATTTCATTAAATCACATATTTAATTCTGTTCGGAATTCGATGAGAGATTTGTTTTTCAATTCCGGACAACCGAAGTAAATTGTGATTTAATTGTATAAAAATATGTTTTTAGACAGTGATGAACAACAAAACAACAATATTTGATGTTGTATGTGACAAATGCATTGATAGCTGTAAGGAAAAGACCGTCAATTCACGTAGCAGATCTTCGGTTCTATGCATCTACGAGTACAAGAGAAACACAGAACCGAAACCCCGTTGCATTTAAGGCCGTCGTTCTGTCGGTCTAGGAGGACTCCTTTACTCAGAATTGAGTGTTCAGAACTTAAAATAAGTTAAAAACTAAAAAGTTATAGAGCGGATTATAATCTTTATTTTTTTTTCTCAAGTTTAGAAGGTTTGCTTTAGTTAAGGGAGCTGTATAGAGGTGTGACCGATTAAAATTTAATAAGTTAGAAAATATCAAATGCCAAAAATGCTTTAAGTGTCCGTAATTCAAACCAATACGGTAATCTAAGTGATCGCCATCATGATCACACGAATTGTCGTCACAGAAGAAAAAAAATTGCGCGGAACGTATACACCGCAAAGCAAACATTCTACATTGCCTAATTGCAGGCGCATAATAAATCTCGTAAAAGTACAAATCTTGGAACGTAGGCAGTCGAGATAAGCTGAATAGTTAAGTTTCATGTATTTTTTTTTCAGCAGATAGAATTAACTATTTAACTCCTCTTGTTTATTGCTTATATTGCTTTAGTCATTCGAATATTATTGTTTAGATGTGTCGAGATTTCCATTACCATTTTAAACAGTAACATCGGTAACCAATGTAATTGTTTTCTGCAACTAAAAACCAACATTTTGTTTTTATTTATTTTTCCTTTTGCTATTAAAGTGTTTTTGTTTCTTCATTTTATTAGAATACTATTTTTAGATGGCTACAGCCACAAGAAATCCTATGGGTTCTTGGTCGATCGAGACCTACCAAAACCACTGATGGTTTACCTATCTATGTTTGGTTGGTGTACATATAGCAAGATAACTAGTGCTACGTACAAGGAAGGGAAGGCTCTTCTGATACGAGATTTGCACCCATTATGGGCATGTGATTAGGTCGTACATTTAACGAGTACATCACCGGACCGGCTCCCATACAAATCTAAACATTACTGTTTTGAAGCGTTGTTTATGGACTGTTTGTTTAGTAACTTCTTCTTCTTCTTCTTTGGGGGCTTGTCGCTCAGTGACTTGCTGATTACACATAGCACAATACACATAGGATAGTCAGTCGGAAGTATTTTTACTATCCTCACAATTTATACATTTTTTAACATTTTTTCATTTATTATTATCACAAAACATGTTTGTTTAGTTCGTAAATTTGCCATGGTTGTTGGTGTCCCGTGGCACAAGGTGAATCATAATCTTAATACCTTCGCCTTGCGATGCCACCCGGAAAGCCTCGTGCACGTCCTGCAGATCGAAGTGGTGCGAAACTAGCGGCTTCACGTCAACGTACCCACTGGCTACGATTTCCAATGCGGCAGGATAACTGTTAAAATGAAATACAAATTACACAATTAAACATTCGCAATCGTACCTCCTCCAAACACGCCGAGCAAAACTCACTCATGATTGTAACGCATCGCAGTGGTGATTTCGATTTCCCGCGAGATTGCATCCACCATCGGCAGCTGAACGTCCTTATTGCCTAGCCCCACCAAACAGATGCGGCCCGCATTTCTGGTCGCCTTGATCGCCACTCGCATGCCGGGCTGCGAGCCAGAACACTCGAGCACCCGATCGGCCGGCCCGCCCAAGATCTCGTGTATCCGCTTCACCAGGTCCTCCTCGGTGTCCTCCTTCCGGATACCGATCACGCCCGTCACACCAAGCTTCTTGGCGACCTCTAACCGATGCTTGGCATGCTCCAGATCCAGTATGACCGTGCGCGTCGCACCCATCGCCTTGGCAGCGATCAAACACACCAGCCCGATCGGTCCGGCACCGAAGATGATCACGCGCTGCCCTAGCCGAATGTCCGCCCGCCGACCCGCATACACCCCAACGGCCAACGGTTCCAGCAGTGCGCCCTCCTCCATCGTGACGTGATCCGGCAGCTTGAAGCAACAGTCCGCGTACTGTGCATAGTAGTTCGAGCAGTTGCCATCGTGCTTCTGCGTCGTACAATGCTTCCCATCCAGACAGATGTTGTACTTGCCCACCTTGCACAGATCGCACGTACGGCAGCCGGCGGCCGGCTCGATCGCGACCCGATCGCCCACCTTCAGGTGCGTCACGGCACTGCCCACCTTGCGCACTACACCGGCCGACTCGTGACCGAGCACGATCGGTTTGACGAGCCGCTGGGCACCGAAACCACCATCCTTCAGGAAGTGGATGTCCGTCCCACAGATGCCACAGGTATCAACCTCCACCACGACCTCGTTGAACGCCGGCTCCGGTATGGGACGCTCGTCCAGCCGCAGATCGTTGGGACCGTACACGGTTGCGGCAAGATTTTTGTTCGGTGCCATTGTAGCGGACTCTCCTGGCGTAAAAGAACTGGCGCGTGGCCGCGTAGCACACCGGCTTATATAGACGTACGTACGGGCGTTACGCACAAGCATGTTTGCGTACCACGACCGTGCGCTTGACGTCGATAGGCTCGTAATCAAACGCGATCAAACGATGCGATAAAGCGCAGCACCAATACCCGCAGCGATGGTGGTGCGTTATCAGCGCGAAGCAAAGCAGTTTGAGAAGATCAATAAGTAGGTGTCATCACGATAATGGTTTGTATATATTTAGTTAAAGATAAGATTTCAACCCCAAGGTTTTTTATTAAAGCTCTCCAAGACCGCTTAAATTTATTGTCCACGCTCGCATCTCTTCTCAGTTTACGAACTTCTTGGGATTGTTGCTATCGCGCGGAGTCAGATGCACCATCACCTTCAATCCTTCACCAGCGGCGGCCACCCGGAAGGCTTCGTTAACGTCTTTCAAGCCAAAATGGTGCGACACCAGCGGCTTCACATCCACATACCCACTGGACACGATTTCTAGCGCAGCGGGATAGCTAAAAGTACAACAGAAGAGTGCATCATTACCAATTCCCTCCATCGCAAACCACCGCCAGCATGCTCACTCCCCAACTCACTCATGATTGTACCGCATCACGGTAATGATTTGAATTTCACGCGAAATTGCATCCACCATCGGCAGCTGCACCTCTTCATTGCCCAAACCCACCAAACACACAATGCCGGCGTTGCGTGTCGCCCTGATGGACGTACGCATGCCCGGCTCGGAACCGGTGCACTCCAGCGCACGATCCGCCGGTCCGCCCAGCGCCTCCTGTATGCGCTTCACCAGCCCATCCTCACTATCCTGCTCGCCAATCGGTATGACGGCCGTAGCGCCAAGCTTCTTGGCCGCTTCCAACCGCACACTGGCGCGGGCCAGATCGAGCACTACCGTGCGGGTAGCGCCCATCGCTTTCGCCACCACCAGCGAGATCAGCCCGATCGGTCCGGCACCGAAAATAACGACCCGGCTGCCCAGCCGAATGTCCGCCCGCCGACCCGCATACACCCCAACGGCCAACGGTTCGAGCAGGGCGCCCTCCTCCATCGTCACGTGATCCGGCAGCTTGAAGCAACAGTCCGCATAGTGCGAGAAGAAGTTCGAACAGTTGCCATCGTGGTTCTTCGTCGGACAGTGCTTCCCGTTCAGGCAGATGTTGTACTTGCCCACCTTGCACAGATCGCACGTACGGCAGCCGGCCGCCGGCTCGATCGCGACCCGATCGCCCACCTTCAGATGCGTCACCGCACTGCCCACCTTGCGCACTACACCGGCCGACTCGTGGCCGAGCACCAGCGGACGGATCAGCTTCTGATCGCCGAAGCCACCCTCCTTCAGGAAGTGCACATCCGTACCGCAAATGCCACAGCTGTCCACCTCGAGCACGACCTCGTTGAAGGCGGGCTCGGGCATTGCGATCGGCACCAGGCGCAGATCGCCCCGCCCATAGCAAACGGCGGCCATATTCTGTTGCGTTGGTGCCATGTTGTCTTTTCGGGGGCTAGCTGCTGTTGCTGCACAATTTTCACGCAAACACGAAACCGTTACTGACTGGTTTTTGCATGCACGGTGCGATCTTTTATATACAGTTTCGGTGCCAAATTATTTCCCGCACCATCGAGGCGCATGGCGCAGGGTCAAAGATTATTACCAATTCATGCCAAATTATCCTTCCCGCTGTCAATAGTGCATCAGTAATGGAGTTATGATTTGGCACCCGAACCTGCACAGATGGCAAACAGAAACCCCACGAGGGGACAGCTTTAATCAACTTCTATTATCTTCCGCGAAATACTCTTTCGGACTTTATCATTTATTGTTTACAGCTCTGTTCGTACCCCGCTCTCCTTCCAAGCCCATATTGTTCCAGCCAAATCTTTATAGCCTACAAATATTGACCTCGGCTCGATTTGCATTCAAGAGCAGTTTTGTTTTTCCATGCTGTCCATTTAACGTAAAAGTACACTGTTTCCTAGCTTTTACGGCGACTTAAAAGGTTATCTAATCGGCCGTGTGCCATAACAGGCTTGATGGACAGTAATCAGAACCAACCGAGAGAAGCTGTCGATACGTCAACATCGCTGGGGAGCCATGCCTCCAACAGCTCCAACTGCTACTGATAGCGATAATGCTATTTTCAGCTTTGCCTGCCATGAAACACCATGACTAGTTTAAACTGGCGGCATTAGACGCGCTCCCGCGATCGTTGTTGGTGTCGTGCGCTACAGGGGAACCGAATGCCTACAGATTATGGCAAGACGCTGCAGTGGTAGCGGCAGCAGGCGATGGCAAAACAGCCGCCCTATCGGGCCAATCAAATTACCCCCAATGATTGTTCACAGACAGACAAACTCAGTCGATGGAGGGGGCTGACTCCTCTTGCAGTGCGATCTGGCCTTTTGTCCCTGCCCTGTCATTAGCATCGGATCAACCAGGCCTAGTCGATGTAGATGATATAGGGGGAGAACAGGACACTGGGTCACGGATGCACCCGTTAACGATGCAATGCAAATCTGTGGCTGAACGGACCGAACATCATGCAATGCAACGTGCTGTGGGGCTGAGGAGGATCATGGCTTCTTTCTGACGTCACGTTTGAAACGCAAAACACTGCGACTGTGCAAATACTATAAAGATTTATTGACGCAACTCTTCGCCCCACTGCCGAGCGGGACGTTCTAGAAACGATGCCTACACCTTTCGTTGTGGATTGTTTTTGTTCCTTGGTTGGCAGTGGATCATGACCTTGACTGCATCGTCCAGCCCATACCGGGCCGTATTGAACGCTTGGTCCGATTCCTGCAGCTCGTAATGATGCGTGATCAGCTTGAGTGCATCGATCGAACCGTTCGCTACCATTGCGAGCGCTGCTGGATAGCAGTTGGCGTACCGAAACGCCGTCCTGATGTCAATCTCACGCACCAGGGCCGTCGTTATCGGGACACGCTGCTGTATGGCACCGATGCCAACCAGCGTCACCACACCGCCCGGTACGGTAGCTTCAATTCCCAGCTGTACGCACGCTTCCGCCCCCGTGCACTCGATGCTAATGTCTGGCGCAGTACCGAGCAGCGCATGAATGCGCTTCACGATCTCATCCTGCGTATCGTGCCCGCTAACCGCCAGCGTTGCATCGGCCCCGAGCGTTTTGGCCAGCTCGAGCTTCCGCTCCACCAGATCGATGACGCACACCTTGGCCGCACCCATCGCTTTCGCTACCAGCAGCGTAACGAGCCCGATCGGTCCGGCACCGAGCACCAGCACCGTGCTGCCAATCCCGACCCCACCCCGGCGGCAACAGTGCACCCCCACGGCAAGTGGTTCCAGCAGGGCGCCCTCCTCCATCGCCACATTCGCCGGCAGCTTAAAGCAGCAGTCGGCCGCGTGCGTGTAGTAGTTGCACAAATTGCCATGCCCCGTGGTCGCACAGTAAACTCCCTGCGGGCAGATATTGTACCGGCCGGCCTTACAGTGCCGGCAAGTGCGACAGCCAATCGCGGGTTCAATGGCGACGCGATCACCCACCTGCAGGCTGGTTACGTCTGCTCCAACGGCCACCACCACACCGGACGATTCGTGGCCGAGCACCAGCTTGTCCTTTAGCTTGTAGTCGCCGAATCCTCCGTGCGACACGTAGTGCACGTCCGAGCCGCAGATGCCCACACAGTCCATCTCGAGCAGGACCTCATGATCGCGCGGCCGTGGCATGGGGATTTCTTCCTGCACAAAATCGATCAGCTCGTCAGTACATGTCTATCCGCTGCTGCCAGCGCTGCACTCACTCACCACACGAAAATCTTCAACGCCGTGTACCACGCCGGCAAGATTTGTAACTTTCCGCTGTGCCATTTCCGACCGATTCTGCTTCTGCTATTGCTGATTGATGCTGCGCTCGTTCGTTCGATCGCGCTACGATCGGTAGCCCTCGCTAATGTACACTAAAGCATCCGAATCATCTCGCGACGGTTTATGTATCGCGCCGACAAATGCAAACTACTCGCTTCACATTGTCGGTGGTAATCGTTTGGGAAGAAAAACACTGGCGATGCAGCAAAGCGTCCCTCACTCACGCTAAATGCACTAAAGATCAAGCCGAGTCACGTGAAACGCTAATCAGCATGCTCAAAACGATGCACATTAATCACCAGTGCGACCAGAACGCATTCGTTGATCAAGTTGTGGTTTTATTGGATCGATTGTTTCAATGAATGTTGTTAGATTATTATGAATAGCATATCGTGATTAAATTTATTGAGTTCGTTAGTTCAGTTGCTAAATTTAACTTGAAAATCAACAAAGAAAATGGATGTGACATTCGTCCAAGTTGAGAGTTTCTAGACGCTATACTCATAGTTATCATAGTTGAGAGTTTCTAGACGCTACTCATAGCAGTCCCGTGGTACAGTCATCAACTCAACGACTCAATAACATAACATGCCCGTCATGGGTTCAAGCCTAGAATGGACCGTCCCCCCGTAGCTAGGATTTGACTATACGGGTTGCGTGGTAATGAATTAGTCTCGAAAGCCTGTATTGGCCGGGGCATGTCTGCGTAGGTCGTTACACCAAATGGAAGAAGAAGAAGTAAATAAAGAAAACATGTTCATTCTATACATGTACATATTATGGTTCAGGTATAACTAATTAACAGGAGACATTATTCTTCTTCTTTCGCTCAACAACCGTTGTCGGTCAAGGCCTGCCTGCCTGTACCACTTGTGGGGCTTGGGCTTTCAGTGACTAATTGATTACCCCCCCATAGCAGGATAGTCAATCCTACGTATGGCCGCACGGTCTGTTTGGGGATTGAACCCATGACGGGCATGTTGTTAAGTCGTACGAGTTGACGACTGTACTATGAGACCGGCTCAATAACTAATTAACAGGAGACATTATTCTTCTTCTTTGGCACAACAATCGTTGTCGGTCAAGGCCTGCCTGTACCCACTCTAGTGAAATGAGCTTGGCTTTCAGTAACTTATTGTTACCATATCAGGATAGTCATTCCTACTTATGGGGGCACAGTCTATTTGGGGCTTGAACCTATGTCGGGCATGTTGTTAAGTCGTACGAGTTGACGAGTGTACCACCAGACCGGCCCCAACTGGAACTGGGGCATTGTTCTGGAGAAAATAGGAGGAAAAAACATAGATACTCAAATAACATCAAAATAAAAGATCTAAACACTGTTAAATTTCTATAAGGTGAATTCTCAAGTTTGTTTCCAATAAGAAAGAGTCAAAAATAATGCTAAAATTATAATAACTTTGCAAATTTCGTACAGCTTTATTTAGAGATAAAAGATAAAATGAAGTGCAAAAATGGATTTGGATGTGACAAAAAAATAATATTTTTTTTCTATTTGTTACTTAATAGATTAGAATTAGATAAATACAATCTTATTAGATGCATATTTTTAATGAGAAGAAATATAAGTAATTTAGCAACAATAAAGAATTTCCATTAACAGAGCCATATTTTTTGTTATTTTGGCCTTAAAAATAATGTCCATGATACAGCGATATCTTCAACACGCATAAACCGCGTAACTCGGGATCACATTGTTACTCCATACGACAGAAACGCACTAGATGAAACAAGTGTCAAGAGCATAGCCTAATCATGTCAATAAACTCCGGCTGTTGTGTAAACAAGCGAAGTTAGAAAGTGCCGTGCGCTCCGCAGTTTTTTTTTATTGATATCCATTTATCTGTTAGTTTTTTTACATTTACAGATAAAATCCGTTTGATGATAAGTTCCATAAAGATTGTTGTTGTTAAAATGAGATAAGAATTAACGCTTTTCGATCAGAATGATGTTTTGTTTAGGTTTGATGTGAACTGTAAAGTGTTAGTGCACTTAATGATAAAAAGCATAATGTTATTTACCCTTTTTTAGGAGTGAATAACATTCAGAAGACTAAAGCAATCCACTTTATTTGCTCGGAATCCCTGCCGCCTTTCTCGTCCATTCTGCGCTCAAGGTGAATCCTGCGTTTGTACGTCCTCTATGCCCTATCGAAGCGATGAAGTACTACAAACACAAATAACAACTGGCATGCCATCACAAACCATTCTCATTGAACGTACCCGGCACTACTTCCTTTTCCAGCTCAGCTTCATCGCCGGGGCCCCGTACAAACAGCTGCGCTATCGACAGCTCACTCATACAGTGCTGGCTAGCTAATAAAAACATCCATTAAACGGTACCCACCGCCCGGGAGAGATAAAGCAAGACGACTCGGTAGGGGTCCGTTTCAGTTGCGTTTTAAAGTCGGGACGAACAACGCGGCACTGTGCGAGCAAGATTAGTACGTTTGCGATGGCCAATAAGATCGACAATCTGACAGCGGTGCTGTACGGCATTGAGGATCTGCGCCTGGAGCAGCGTCGCATTCCGGTGCCGAAAGATGACGGTAAATCCTATGCTGTGCTTCAATAGTGTCCTTTAAGTTAACCTACGGTCACTTTTTTAGAGGTACTGCTGGAGATGGACGTCGTCGGAATCTGTGGCTCGGATGTGCACTATCTTGTCAAGGGACGGATCGGTGATTTTATCGTGAAAAAACCCATGGTCATAGGCCATGAAGCGTCCGGTGTAGTGTCCAAGGTGGGCTCGAAGGTGAAGCATCTGCAAGTCGGTGATCGCGTTGCGATCGAACCTGGCTACGGTTGCCGCACGTGCGAATACTGCAAGGGTGGTTCGTACAACCTCTGTGCGGAGATGATCTTCTGTGCCACCCCGCCGTACGATGGCAACCTTACCCGGTACTTTGCCCATCCGGCCGACTTTTGCTACAAACTGCCCGACCACGTGACCATGGAAGAGGGTGCCCTGCTGGAGCCGCTTTCGGTCGGTGTGCATGCGTGTCGGCGGGCAAACGTTGGGCTCGGTTCGCAGGTGTTAATTCTAGGGGCGGGACCGATCGGTCTAGTGACGTTGATAGTGGCCAAAGCGATGGGTGCGGGCAAAGTGCTCGTTACCGATCTGCTCCAGAATCGGCTGGACGTGGCGAAGGAGCTGGGTGCTGATGAAACGCTAGCCATACCGAAGGACGCGACGGAAGCTGAGCTGGTGAAGATCATACACGAGCGCATGGGCGGTGCGCCAGATAAAACGATCGACTGTAGTGGGGCGGAATCGACGGCCCGGCTTATGATCCTGGCCACCAAATCGGGCGGTGTTGGTGTGATGGTGGGCATGGGCGCACCCGAGGTAAAGTTGCCTCTAGTCAATGCACTTGCACGAGAGGTCGATATACGAGGTGTGTTCCGGTACTGCAATGAGTAAGTGATGATAGCGGTGATTGTGCTCGTCGTGGAAATTAATTCGTCTTTCTTTAACAGCTACCCTGTCGCGTTAAGCCTGGTGGCCAGCGGTAAGGTGAATGTGAAGCGGCTCATTACGCATCATTTCAACATCGAAGATACGGCCAAAGCGTTCCACACGACTCGCCACGGCGTCGATGGTGCAATAAAGGTTATGATCCATGTACAACCGAAAGATAAAAATAATCCGAAATAGATAAGTATGATGGAATATAGAAGCAAACAAAGTGTAAAAGGCTTATACAGAACATGCAAATAAATTGCACTAAGCATATAATTGTAAAAGAGTTTTGGAATGCGATTTTGATTTGAGTTTACTGTCTATTTTAGAAACAAATGGTAATAAATTTAATGAGAATATTTTTTTTTAATTAAAATTGATATTTTTTATATTTTTCAAAATCCGTCACACCCAACGTGACGGTCATCTCCGCACAAATGCCAACCACTAGGCACTCGAACAACTGTCATAACAAACCACCAGCGCCATTTGTTTACATTGGATTTTTAGGGGTTGTTTCGAAGAAAAAAAAGGTCCTCGTCTGGAATTAAGCGAACATTACCCCAACACCATGAACGTGATACAATCCAACATCTCCACCACAATCAGGAGTTTCAATATTTCCGACGATATTCGAATAGAGGTCAAGAAGTTCCGCACCAATGCGAGCATCGACGAGGTGGATATTGAAGACGACGAGGATGATATTTGTAAGCAAAAGAGGATAATTTGTATCAAAATGTAGGTTTCATTAACAACGCTACCCCTAAACAACCACTTCCAGCCGTCATACAGAAGATTCACAAAACGTTCGCCGATCCACACAGTACGACATTCGATCCGGCTACACTGAAATCGATTATCGCACGGCTGGATGACATTGAGAAGAAGTTGGAAAACATCGTATACATGAACCAGCAGGCAGATTCGCTTGAAGCGGCCGCACGACAGCAGCAAGCCGGAATTGTAAATCTACCACAATCCACAGGTGGAGTTATTGTTGGCAGCAGTGGGGATGAAGGACTGGAGCTGAAGCTGGAATCTCTCGATTCCGACAGCGAGCTGATCGGAGAATTCATCGAACAGGATGAACTGAAGCTGGTCGAGTTCCCCATCAACCGGATCGAGGAGCTGAAAGAGCTGGAAGAATCCATCACGACCGACCAGGAATCATTTGTGTCGTTTGTAAGTTTCGTGTCGTTGATTTTAGTCTCCCTGTGGGTCATCTAGGTAGCAGAAGGGTTAATATTTTCTTTCGCTACAGGTCAACTTTATCGGCGCCACCGTGCAAAAGTACAACCGGAATCTGGAACTCGTGCTGAAAGATTTCATCACAGAATCGTTGATCAATGAGCTCGGCTACAGCACGACCAAAGAATCGATGCTGTCGTTCTACATCTTCAACCAGTTGCTTTACGGTGAGTGCTACCCTACCCTACCTTCCTTATGACCTTGTTTGCATAATGCTTCCTATGATCTTTTGCAGATATCTGGAAAAATGAATACTCCACCATTAATGACTACAATAATAAGCTGAAGAATATCGTCATTAAGACACAGAATCGATTTTTGCGAATGAACAAAAACAAGAAATAAAACAATAAAGCGTATACGTACTTACAATTTAGTCGTATGCGGACAGGAGTCTCCAAACCCGTTAAAGAGTCGAACACTTTCCATCCAAGTCTGGCGAATGTAAAAATTGCGACTTAACATCTGTTTTGGAATTATAGGTTCTATCGTTTGATTTTTCCACATTTTTTTACTGTCTAGTTTTTGTTTATTATTCAACGACTTTGGGGTGTTTCTGTGTTTGTGTTCTGTATGTATAATTCCTTTCTTTGGATATATCCTTCACTCGCACACACCAAGCCAAACACATTGCGTCCGATCCTTTTTGACGATAACAGCTCGCGCGAGTAGTTGCCCCATCGTTTTTGTTTTTTGTTTTATTAAACTTCAATTTGCACACAATGCAATACTGAATATTACTGTGCCATTGCAGCTGCAACAACTGTTACTGCAAATCGAATGACTTTCGCACAGCGACAGATGAACGAACGGTGGTGGCTGGCGGCAGGCGATCCGCGGAGAGTTCGTGCGTTGAGTTTCTTAAAATTACTGGCATTCGAAGCATTCGTGTTTGAAGTTGAGTGTTGACGAAGACAACCATCCCTAATAGACGATATTAAAGTACGAGTACGAGAGTTTGCGGAACAGGATGATGTTGATGGGAAGCTAACAATTAGGATAAGGTAAGGACAACAGAGAGGGGAAAGGGGCGATGTGGTGGTGAGGGTTTACTGCACTCCAAGCTTCTTTTTCAGCGACTCCGGCATCTCTGGCGGGGGTGGGCGGGGGATGGAGAGGGCAACCTTCACACCGTCGTAGATGAACCACTGCAGGGCGGTCAGCGTGCCGATCATGATGATACGCGGCATCAGACCGTTCCACATGCCCATGAAGCCGAGCTGCTTGGCCACATCGATCGCGGACGATCCCTTGGCCTGGTTCAGTTTGGACACGACCACGTCGGCCGGATGGGAAACGATAGCGCAGAACACACCTGCAATGTAGCCGGCAGCGAACGTCACAATCAGCTGCTCACCCTTCGAGCACTGGTCGCGTGGCTTCGGCACGACGTAACTGTTGGGGAAAGAGAGCTTGTTTCATAAATACCATCTCAACCGCCTGCACCGTTATCAAACACTCACGCATAGAGCAATTCAACAGTCTTCTCGAAGCAGGCGAACTTCATCATGGTGTACGGGATCTGACGGCACCACAGCGGAACCAGACCCTTGTAGAACGCCATGATGCCCTCCTCGCCCATCATCTTCGGCATCGCTTCACGCATATTGTTGGCGTATCCGGGCATGGTCTGGATCTTGACCTTGGCCGCCTCGAACGGCGACAGAGCCATGTCGGCGAAGAATTCAGCCGAGGCGGATGCGCCCAGATACAGCCAGGTACGGTACAGGTAGGCATTCTCCTCGCCCAGCATGTTGGCGTACTGCACCTTGAACACCTCATACAGACCGAACTTGAAGGCGCCCTGGGGAGGTGGAAAGAGGAATAGTACAGCTTTGTAGGGCAACAGAAGCAAGTAGGCGATGAATGCAGCTGATAAGCAACGGATGGGAATGTCATCGCAAGATCACACTTAATGCACAATTACAACAAAGCGCACAATGTGACACTTGTGTGCTAAGTCTATTAGCATTTCATTATCTGAACTGCGACCGCAAAACGCCACGTCCGTGTCTGTGTGTCTCTTATGTCATCCCAAAGTGATCCGCCTTGACAATGATAGAAGTGAAATGCAAACCGCTACAAATGATCCCGCCCCATCATTACCTGTGCCGAGTAGCCGAAGAACGTCGGGGCCCATCCCTTCACCAGACCGCGGGAACCATCCTCGGCCAGCGTGAGCTTGAAGCCGTGGAACACGTTCTTGTACTTGGCCTGGTCGACCTGCAGCCGGCATTTGACCAGATCGAGCGGCACGACGAAGGTGTGGGTGGAGCCGCAGGAAATGATACCGCCGAGACCGCACAGCAGGAAGAACTTGGTCGAACCGAACTCGACCTCATCGGTGGCGGCGGCCGCAATGGAGCGGCCACGGACCGGGGCGACAGTACCGGCATCACACTGTGCCTTCGTGAACGGCGTCTTGAAGGGCGAATTACGCGCAGCGTCCAGTAGTGCGGTGAACATGATGCTTGGGGGTCTGCTGTTGTTTGCTTCGTTTCACTCGGATATTAACTGAAAGCGATCAATGAAGAAAGAGGCATTTATTAAAGGCAACTTGGTTGACTGCTGCTTTTCGGATCGGACTAAAGTTTGCGCCAATTATGTAAGGTGTCCCTGGCTGTCCCTGGTTCCGACACCTTAAACCGTCAAACCGAAAAGAGATGAACCGTCGAAGAAGACGTCAGAGCATAAACAAAACCCCATTAGAACCATCCTCCTTCCCATAGCACAAAAGACACGGCTCTACAGACACACTTGAAGGTTCAATGTTGCATAATGACCTCCTTTTCTTCGGTTCGGACGTTGGTCGTAAAAATAGTTGTAACCGTAACACACACACACACTCGGCAACACAACGAAGCTGTAATGCAAAGCTCTTTGTACGACACCGGGGCCACAACCTGCACAATGTGGATCAGTGCATCATCAATGATTAAGAGGAAGGGGGGGGGGATGCGAATCGATTGTCTAATTGGTGCCAAAGAGAAATACTTTCGCTATCGGCACCTGAACCTTCTTCGCTGCACGTGCTTCTTTTTTTTTAATTGGCCGCGTGGGGAGCCACATGCCTCCGCTCTGTGCAATTGGGAAACGGACCACCAAACGAAAGGCAGCCCCCGCTCGTGCACGGCTAACCGGGATAGCTGCTTTCTTTTGTCCAAGTTCAAGAACAGCCCGTTTCGAAACTGCTTGCCAGCGTAACATGTGGGGGGATGACGTAGACGTAGAGGGGACGCGCGCGCGACGGGTAGGACGAGAGGACAGTAGTGTGTCTAAAATTAAATTTCGCTCCACGCGAAGAAGCAACAAGCAGCGACATTGGCGCACACAAGCAGCATCCACACGTCTTCACGTCTCATTGTTTCCCCTCCCCGTTTTGCGCGCCACCTCGTGCGCTTGCTTGATGTAATCTCGTTTCTTTTTTTTCTTATCCAGTAAAGGTGCAAACTAATGCACACGTTTACTTATTCATTGCAGTTTCAACCGTCTATGCCCCGACCGTTCGGTTCGGGTGGTTATCGGGTGTGATACGGCAGCATTTTTCAAATCCTTCATTTCGATTACATAACCTCAAGCGGATTCCACTGAACGTTCGTCTTGGCGCTGCAGCCGGATTGGATTAAACGAAAAGGGGTAGTAGTTTTGACTGGGGGAGTATTAGCATTAGAAACTATTTGTTCCGTAAAGCACACCCGGCTTGGTGGACGTATTCCTTTTCCCTCTTGCGTGAAGTGGTTTTGCACACAGCCTCAGACAAACCTCCTATCAAAAAGAATGATCTACAAAATAAACTTCAACACACTGCACACCTCTTTTTTCCCGCACACGCAACTTGCTGCCCTCTATCACAATTTTGGCTCGCCGCACCTTGTCTTCACCACTGCAAACGATGTCGAACAATTTGCCTGCTTTCTGTTCTGTACTGCCTGACTGATGGTGTCCCCCTTGACTTTACCTTCAATTGCCGTCGCCTGCTGCGATGCGAGATCTTTCCGTGCTACGGTCGCTCTGAGCCGCAGTTTCGTTCGGCTAATGTACTCTGGCTAGAGCTGGTGCTGCTTGCTACTCGCCCCACACACCGCTCCACCGGGGAGGATGTACGTACATTCGATCCCTCCTTTCCGGTCTCTCCTTGCCATATGTATGGGCGGTGGGGAAGGGGGGGGGGGGCTTTACTGTATGTGAGTGTTTGTGAAAGCATACACGAGCGGATCTCCCGCGGATCGCCTTTTTTCCTTCGGAATGGGAAAATTCTGCGAGCAGCCGTAGCTTCACCCTCCTGCAAAAGAGAGAAAGAAAGGAAAGAGCGTAAATGAGCGGCATCTAACAGTATTGAGAAAGGTTTAGGAGAGTATTTGAGCAATACTGTGAGAGCAAATTGTATCCCTTTCTGACCCACTAACCGAGAAACTGAACATCCCTCGCTCCCTCTTACGGTCCTCTCGCAGGGCAGCCGTCGTCATGTGATTCGTAGCCTAACCGTACTCAACGGTGATGACGTTTTGCTCTCCGCGGCTTTTCACACTAAACAACAAGATGGCAAAGAGACGAATGAGACGAATTGATGACGTCACAGTGGAAACAGAGGGCAGCCCCGTACGCTTTCGGTTTTATCAGCTGATGAAGGACAGAGACGCCGTACTTGGCTCGACCTTTCTACTTACCAAATCTCCTTCATTTTCTTCGATTTCTAGGGAATTTTGTGTTGCCTATTTTGTGCCTTGTACATAAGGCTAGCGTAAAAACAACACTCTCAACAACGCCCAGCTTACACATTCACTTCAGCTTTGATTCCCAAGCGAAATTCGAGCGAATTATTCGAACATTTCTTACAATATAGAACAAACACGGGACATTTGGGTTATGGGTTTACTAATCGTAGCGTAATTCACACGACGGCTTCAAGGATTTTATTTACGATGATGCTGTGACACTTTAAAGGGTAGCGCACAAATGCTTAAACTAGCTCGGCGGCGGCAACTGCCCACACACACACACACGTACACACACACACACA